>OZ025256.1:1197664-1306934 GCA_964019135.1 Arenicola marina
CCCGGACAGTCACCTTCTCTCGAATGGCCCATGCAGTTTTGTATGCGCGCGCAGCCGACCGGGTGAATGGAGTAGGGCGGAATGCCGCTACGTAATGTGCGCAGTGGGTTTACCTTGGGGATATACCCGGGTTGCGTTGTGTATGGCCGTCGACCGCCGCGTACAATTTTGGTCACACTGAAGTTGCTATTTAACGCCACTGGTTGCAGCGAACCACTTTTATTTGTCGCGGGCATACCCGCGAAATAATTAAAGCGGGTATTTTGCGATTCGTCATATATAAAGCGGCTCGCCGCAGGGCGCTTTGGAACTAGCAACGTTTCTATTTCTCACATTTGCAAGGCGGCGCGGTGCTTCCAGTGTGTGGCGTGTCATTGACCTCGAGCCAAGGACCACCATGACGTTGACTTTCGTTAATGTAACATGTTACTTAGATACTTATCTCATTATTTTTGCACTGACCTCACGGTTTAATAATGCCCCAAACTGGGGAGGGGGGGGGGGGCTAAACTGGTGGGATGCTCTTTTCTAGTCAGCCCGGAGACAATCGTAGACAATCTGCAGTCGGCTCCCACTTTTTGTAGTAGACTAAATTACAAAAATGTCAGGGCCAGGGTCAGGGCCAGGGCGACATGCGACGTAAGACTTAGCGACACGCGACATGGACCTTTTCTTAAAATCGACACGCGACATGGACCTCTTCTTAAAATCGACACGCGACATGGGCCTTTCTTAAAATCGACACGCGACATAACCCTTTTCTTAAAATGGACACGCGACATGGACCTTTTCTTAAAATCGACACGCGACATGGACCTTTTCTTAAAATGAACACGCGACATGGACCTTTTCTTAAAATCGACACGCGACATGGACCTTTTCTTAAAATGAACACGCGACATGGACCTTTCTTAAAATCGACACGCGACATGGACCTTTTCTTAAAATGAACACGCGACATGGACCTTTCTTAAAATCGACACGCGACATGGACCTTTTCTTAAAATCGACACGCGACATGGACCTTTTCCTAAAATCGACACGCGACATGGACCTTTCTTAAAATCGACACGCGACATGGACCTCTTCTTAAAATCGACACGCGACATGGACCTTTTCTTAAAATCGACACGCGACATGGACCTTTCTTAAAATCGACACGCGACATGGACCTCTTCTAAAAATCGACATGCGACATGGACCTTTCTTAAAATCGACACGCGACATGGACCTTTCTTAAAATCGACACGCGACATGGACCTCTTCTAAAAATCGACATGCGACATGGACCTTTCTTAAAATCGACACGCGACATGGACCTTTCTTAAAATCGACACGCGACATGGACCTCTTCTAAAAATCGACACGCGACATGGACCTTTCTTAAAATCGACACGCGACATGGACCTCTTCTAAAAATCGACATGCGACATGGACCTTTCTTAAAATCGACATGCGACATGGACCTCTTCTTAAAATCGACACGCGACATGGACCTCTTCTAACAATCGACATGCGACATGGACCTCTTCTAAAAATCGACATGCGACATGGACCTCTTCTAAAAATCGACATGCGACATGGACCTCTTCTAAAAATCGACACGCGACATGGACCTCTTCTAAAAATCGACACGCGACATGGACCTCTTCTACAAATCGACACGCGACATGGACCTCTTCTACAAATCGACACGCGACATGGACCTCTTCTAAAAATCGACACGCGACATGGACCTCTTCTACAAATCGACACGCGACATGGACCTCTTCTACAAATCGACACGCGACATGGACCTCTTCTACAAATCGACACGCGACATGGACCTCTTCTACAAATCGACACGCGACATGGACCTCTTCTACAAATCGACACGCGACATGGACCTCTTCTACAAATCGACACGCGACATGGACCTCTTCTACAAATCGACACGCGACATGGACCTCTTCTACAAATCGACACGCGACATGGACCTCTTCTACAAATCGACTCGCGACATGGCTACACCTTGCGTGTAAATAACACAAAAGCCCCAAATACACAGGGCATGGACCTAGGTCTGAGACGATGCTTGTATGTAACGTCGTCTAAATGGAATTCGTCCAGCTGGAAGCACACCGCCGCAGCCTACCACCCATCCACCCCCAGTAGGTATAGAGTACAAATATTTCAGGGCACAGGCATACAAATATACAATAAAGTATAAAACTGATCATTCAAATATTGGTCTAAGTGGGCCCCAGTACCAGAAAGGTGTAATTTAATCAAAATTAAGTCGGAAAACCTAAAATGGACAGCTTATCATTACAGAGTTACGGATCATTAATTCCAATGTAGACGTCAGTGCATTGCAGTTGAGAAGTTCACTTATTATATCTTTAAACAAAATAAAAAAGTCTACAGACGGCATTACAACCCTAAACAGAAGCACTATTTAAATAAAATTGTCTCAAGTTGCAAATGTCATGAACAATGTTTGTCACCCAGGGCTGTCATAATGTAGAACAAAGTTGATGATTATTATATCCTATTAAACCATATAATGCCCCATTTTATTTTAAATTTTCAAAAATTTATCTTTTTTACATTTTAATTGATGACACACAATCTACAATTTATTATGGTACTCAGGATTTATTAACCAATGAATATGCCCTTGTCATTACTGTAGTAGAATTAGGAGATGAAATTGATCTAACAAAATGTGAAATATAGATCGATGATCCCTTTATTGGGATTTTTTATGTTCATGGTGGTTAAATTAAAATGTCTCTATATATAAACCAGCCACAATTTATATTATTGAATTCCTTATGGGTAGCTATGAAAGGTGTAATTTAATCAAAATGAATTGGACAACCTTAAAAGGAAACGTTATGAATTTGATGAGGTATGAAAAAGACATACCTATATATATAAGGGTGTCTCATGTTTTGTACCTTAACTTAGCTTTTGTACTGCTACATGTGAAATACTTGTAGATTTTATTTTATACCATATGTTGTCAACCCTATTAAACTGCTATGATAGAAGTAAATCCAAGGCAAAACGACAAATAGAAACTTGGATTTATTATCATCATGTTAATGCAATGTATGAGCAAAAAAGTAGTGAATCATGAACGTTATACACTGAATTAATATTAATGCGGTATGTTTTACATTGCAGAATCTCCATATATTTAAAGATGCCACAATTTTAAAATATTTTTTGTTTCCTTGTGTGTTTATGTCAAAGGTGGCAAAAGAAAGGGTAATTTAATTAATCAAAATTGAAAGGAAATGTTACAATTAAAGATTTATGCAGAAGTAAAGCTATCAGTAAGCTGAACGTAGACACATCAGCTACACAAATTAATATTTTTCATCAACACAAGTGTCCACCTATAAACATCTAAACACTTTTTGTTTTATAAATTAAGGCTTATTTCTACCAATTCCATATAGAGGAAGCATAGATTATATATTTTTGCTAGCATATGTGAAAGAACCCGTTAAACTGGGGTATGACTGTAGTCAACTACATATATGTATATACTTCTTGGATAGTAAGTTTGCCGCACCAGGTTAACCGGCATGCCCGATAAGTACATGTAAGCTGGCTCACTCTGGTTAAGCTGGTTCTGCTCTGTTTTTTGGTTCTCATGAAACCGTTTGTCAAAATACCCATCACAACTATGAATGTAACAGAACTGAAGCAATTTAGAAAGATAATGTTAGCACAGTAAATTTACAACGAATGGTAGTTGCATTCAGGGTAGAAAAAAACTTTAATTTGGACGGCAAAGGCTGTCCATACCTGTCACCCGATCACTCCAGATCGGTGTAAACATTGGGAAATCATCTACCTGTTGTGCGCCTAGTCTGCTGAATGTGGCCAGTACTATGAAAAATGACATGCTCAAAGTGTTATCTACCAACATATCGACACGAAAAAGTTAACACTTCTTTATTCAAGACGCACGAAAGACCAATTGCGACCCACCCTTTGTTTGCCGCGCCGGCCGCGCAGCTTGCCTGGTTCCGCGTCCTATGTCGTAACTAGTATGACAGCCCTCTGCGCGCGGTATCCATTGTTACGCAGGGGGCGCGTCAGGCTGCGCACTGAACAAAAAGCACGTGTTCGTTTGTTTGTCCCCAAAATGCCAAGCCGGAACTAGAACCCGCGAGAACTGACATGCCCTATTATCTCGTTTAATTTAAGACAATCATACTTTATTTTGATGAACAAGCGGTCTGGGATTTGCATCATACAATGTATTCCTATCATAACTGCAGACTCTCACAAGAGACTCCGACATAATTTGTTAAGGGCGGATCCAGGAATTTGAAAGGGGTGGGGGGGGGCGGTATTCAAACTTGCGACTAGCGGGGGGGGGGGGGTCCACGCCTCAGATAGCGTTATTCTTAAAAAAGGGGGGGGGGTCCACGAATCAAACCACCTCACAATATGAAACTTTGTACTTCTTAAACATAAAAACAACTCAAGTAGACCTTACAGCCATGTTCGCGGGGGGATCACTCTACTTCCCCGGCCCAGCGTCTGTCCTCACTCCGCCCCACAGACTCTCTCCTCCCTCCTCCTCTTGCTGAGAAGTCATTCCAGCGTCGCGGTATTTCACACCATTGGTGACAGCGTTATCGTCTCCAGTTTCGTTTCAACATGCGGCGACAGTTCTGTGTGTGGACTGGCCTGCATCTGCTAAACGGCGGTGTAGTTGCATGGGGCTATTGGTATTTTGCGGAACGGAACGGAACGGAACGACGCCGCGAGGGGGGTCACTTTATTATAAATTTATAATAAAATTAAAATTTAGTCAAAGTATATTTTACTCTTACCTATCAACGGGATTTAAGTAAAGTTGGCATTTTTGACAATATATGCATTTTTGATCAATCCTGTGTTAATGTGGGTACATAGCGGAACGGAACGGAACGGAACGGAACGGAACGGAACGGAACGGAACCGAGCGTGCGGGAAGGGAGGGGTGTGCGCCTGATATTCAGCGATCGTTTGTTGATACGTTGTCTCCTGCTTGTTAAGATGTGATGTGTATCCAAAACGATAAAATAGCATAAAAAGAATATGTCTTCTACCTACTTTTCTGTCAAAATGACGTTGAATAGGTAGGGGGTCACATCTAATTTTATAATGGCTGTCAATGGGGAATTTTGGAATTTCGACACGAAATATTCAACAGAAAAAAAACGGCTCAGACAAAATTCGTCTGTAACAAGCTTGCTCCTTGTTTGTTCAAATAAGAGAAAAAAATATCTGGGTCTCCTACCTCGTTTTTTTCGTAAAATGACTGAACATGGAAAATGTGCGGGTAATTCTGAGGGTCGGAATGGGAAACATGCTGAACTAGAGACACGACAACTACTCACAAGATTGAATAAGGTACATGGTGTTATCAAATTTACATGAAACCTTTAAGCAACCAAACGTGTAAGCATATAGGCCTACGATGATGTGGGGGATCCCTACACCCCCCCCCCACCACCCCCCGCCTCTCCCACTGATTTACTGTGCCTGTGTGGTCAACGCTATGTAATTTGTCGGCTTGTTTCTAATCACAGTTCGTTCGAAGATATATTTATACATCCCAATAAGTTCTTTAGTTTGCGTGGACTTGCGTTTGCCTATCCATTTCCCTTTACAGCGCATCAGCTCCGCGACTTTGTTACATAAAGCAGAAATAAACGATGACGCGCTGGACAATAGAGCGTTCGCCAGATTAGCCTGGCTCCGCGGCCCAACTTCGCTCGCTCGCTCACTTACAAGTATGAGTATGAGCGGCGGTACCAGCTTATCGCCAGATCGCAGCGGCACAGTCCACCAGATGGCGCCACAGTGATGCCGGGAACCTCCTCGATGTAAGTAGATAGCGGAACGGAACGGAACGGAACGGAACGGAACGGAACGGAGCCGAGCCGAGCCGAGCCGAGCGTGCGGGAAGGGAGGAGTATGCGCCAGCGAGCCGGTCACTGGTACTTCGTAACCACGAGGGAGTGGGTGTTTGTTTCCAATGATATTCAGCGGTCGTTTGTTGATAAATTGTCTCCTGCTTGATAACAGAGTTCCAACGTACGTTCCCCTGTACGTATCACAGCCCCACAGGGAATTTCCTTCATGTCTATTATTTTTCTCCAAATGCATGTCTCAGTTCAAGTCAAATATGAGAATTAAACCACGTATGTGCATTTTTGACAATCCTTTATTCATGTAAGCCTTTCTGATCAATCATGTGTTAATGTAAGTATATAGCGGAATGGAAGCGAGCGAAACAGGAGCAAAAATGATGACGATTTGCCCGTGCCTCCCGCATGATACGTCCTAGCCAATTGGAGATTATCTTTATGTGTTTCGGTGTTTTGGTTTTGCATGAGGGTTGGGTGGGGGGGGGGGGGGGCGCCAGCAGCCGGCAGCAAGCCGGTCGAGAACTGTGTGTTGATGGGAGAGAAAGCGTGGAAGGGTGGACGCCAGTGTAGCGCATGAAAGCCTTCGCGGTCGTGTACTAGCGGGAAGGGAGGGGTTGGCGGGGTGGGGGGGGGGGGGGGGTGTTCAGGTAGGATAACGGGCAATACAATTTTGCCTTGTTCTATACAATGTCAAAGTCTACGGTTAATATTGAATAAAAATGAAATATAAGGTTTTAAAGTAGGCTCCAATGTCTCGTAAAAATTGAAAGGCAATAGCTTCAAAATTAGAAAACTCGGGTTCGAACCCCTAATTTCCCGACGCTCTAGTATATATATGACTAGATTTGGTATATATGCTATATCATCTCTATACATCACGTATATCCAAAGTTGAACAGATGTCGCCTAGTTTCGAGACAGCCGACCACTAGGCATTTAGTTAGTGAATGTGATGACCTTGACCATAGACTTGGTTCGCTGAAGAACGGTCAGTTTTTTTATATGACCTTGGGTAACCTTTGTGTTAACGAAGAGGCGCGTCGCTTAGAAGTTGTTTGGCACGTTATGGTTAACACGAACATGCGACGTTTGACAATCGTAGCTGAAAGTCTTCAAAGACAGAGACAAGAAACGGAATTCCTTTTTATATTTTACTCATTAATAAAACTGCAATTTGCCTTTCTTAATTTTTTTATTGTAGCGAAATGAAATGTAAATGCATGCCTAACCCTTGTGCATGGAACTATTTGACAGGGTGCGATTCAGTGACACAGCTATAATGAATTGGTATATATATGGACAATAGAGTTATATAACATTTATATATTTAAGGATATATTTAAGCAAATGGCTGGTAAACTTTCATAGTCGATTCGTCTTATCTCTGAAGCATTAACTTAAAAAAAAACTTCACAAGTTTGAATTCAGCGTCGCATATAAAAATCCATTAGCCTTTCATCTGTCCAACACGTGAAGAAAGTGTTGCCTCTTGCTCGTAAAGTACCAAGGCGAAGGTGGGAGTGGAAATTCGTATGTATCATATGGCATACTGGACACCTCCTAATTCAACAAGTAGTGAGTTTAGTAATAAGGGGTAACAATACGTATTCCTTACTTTCGAAAAGTCGGTGGCAAGTAAATGGTATGATATGCATGGGCGTTAATATAAGGGGTCCATTCCACTTAGGCTTCAAATTATATGTATCTGGATATCAGCAACTATATCAGTGAACTATATATTAGTCTTAACATCAGTTCATGAATTAATCGCAAGTGAATACATACACAGCCGAGGAGGTCATTCGCCAGCCGACTGCTGCAGAACTAATGCATTATTATACTACTCAAGCTGAAGCCGCTCTTTCAAGAGCATTCTATGTACACCTCCTAGCCGAACGCCCTCGGTTATTATAAGGCCGACCCAAAAATAAGGATGCCGCTGCAACACACACTCCCGCTTTAGGCAATAATATCTCGCAGCCATCGTTTTATGGGTCGGTTTCCCCTGCACCTTCTCATCTCCATCACGCAAGGGATACAGGTATCTCTCCTGAGACATATGCATTCGCAGAAATATAATAGATATGAAGGAAATTTCCTGTGGATACGTACAGGGCAAAACGTTAAAAAGGCGATTTATATGTTGTCCCGCAAACCGATCCCGTAAACGTATCTATGTAGGTCAGGACACACCCCGAGTTCTGATGACGTAATTGCTCATCGGGTTACGTTTTGGGATACGTTCAATTAAAATGTAGTGCAAAAACACTGTTAACAAGCAGGAGACAACGTATCAACAAACGATCGCTGAATATCAGGCGCACACCCCTCCCTTCCCGCACGCTCGGTTCCGTTCAGTTCCGTTCCGTTCCGTACCGTTCCGTTTCGTTCCGCTATATACCCACATTAACACAGGATTGATCAAAAATGCATATATTGTCAAAAATGCCCATTTTACTTAAATCCCGTTTTTAAGTAAAAGTAAAATATACTTTGATTAAATTTTAATTTTATTATAAATTTATAATAAAGTGACCCCCCTCGCGGCGTCGTTCCGTTCCGTTCCGTTCCGTTCCGTTTCGCAAAATACCAATAACCTTGCATGGGCTATCGGGCAAGAGCGAACGGTTAAATTTGGCGTCCAAAATACGTTATGCCCATGATACACATAGCGAACTTTGGTGCTCGGTCTCAAGATATCAATCAATGCAGGGGATGTAATATAGAGGAACGACTGGGAGCAAGAAAACATCATGCACTAGAAGACTATGTATGTCTCTTTCTTTCTGCGTCTCTCATGCATTCTATTCACGCCTACTAATAGCTCCCGTTATTATCTTTATTACTTATGTATCTCACTCTTTCCATCGTTGCCCACGTGTGTATCCCTTTCCTTCTCTCGATCTGTCTCCCACATTGTCTGCCCCTGCCTAATGTATGGTTCTCTCTCTCCCTCTCCACTTGCATCTCACTATCACTGTCTATAGCTGGCCATAGATGATGTCCTTTTCTCCTCGCTTTCTGTAACTCTAGCGTGTCACTGCACAGGTGATTCGCTTTATATATGTCTATCTGTCGCTATTTTGTGCCTATGTATGTCTCACTCTATCTTTGACTCTTACACTGTGTATCCTTGCCTAAGTATGTCTCTCTCCTTATATTTGAGTATTACATTGTATATCTCTGTCCGTGCATGTCTCTCTTATCCTATCTATATCCGTCCCTCTCTCCTTTTTTTGTGTCTCTCATCTATTCCTCCCCATGTATGTAATAATATCTCTCTTCCTATCTCTATACATAATTAGGTATCACTCACTGTCTAGCTCTGTCCAGGCATGCATCTCACATATGTCCCCTCTATCTCTCACTTGGTTGTGATTGCTCATGTCTATTTATCTCTCTCTATCGGTGCCTATCTCTCTGTCTATCCCTGCCGATGAAAGTTTATCTTTCCCTCTTACATCCTACCTGTATCCACTCCTGTTCTTGTCTTTTGCTGTCTCCATCTTTCTATCCCTGCCCATGTAAGTCCCTGTTTTCATCTCCCTGTCTATCCCTGTCCTTGTAAGACCCTATCTCCATTTATCTGCCTATCCTGCCAACGTAAGTCCCTCTCTCCATCTCTCTGCCTATCTCTGCCCATGTAAGTTCCTCTCTCCATCTCTCTGCCTATCCCTGCCCATGTAAAAGGTCCTCTCCATCTTTGCATGGGCACATAATGCTCTGTCCCTTTTTCTAGTGCCTGGTATTAGACTCTTCCGTGGGCTTACTTCTTTTAACCAATGAAAACGCAGTAATATGACCTTCACCTTACGACGTCATAAAAAGGCGGCTGTCAACACATCTTCGTCTGCTGTACTTTATGCTAGAGACTATCGTGTTGTGCTGTTATTAAAGAAGATACACTTTCAAGTATGTTAAAATCACACGGGTCTCGTGTAATGGAGCAAATAAATACATAAATCGTGGCTGCAAATGGTACACGGACAACAATATTTACGAAAGCGAGGCGGCAAATAATAAACGCGCCGACTATAGGGTATGTAAGTGACATCACGGACAGCGCGCGCTCACCTCCAGCGAATTCGGTTTTGGGTACATGACGCTTCACCGCCCCATATACAAAGCATAGGGAGCTCTTTGTAATGGTGTGAAACGCAGAGAAAACCAGCGTCTTGCGATTTAAAACTAATACGAGTATGAAGGTACACCCCCAAACATTTATTCCATATGGTTTTCAAATCTAACATTGCATTCATATCTCAAACATCAGTGAGTCTAGTTTGAGGCCCATAGTAAAGTATAGAGACCCGCTGACGCGTTGTACCCAGAACGGTTGTTTCTAGAGGTGAGCGCGCGCTGTCTGTGACGTCACTTACAGACCCTATAGTTCCGTTTGATTGTTAAATCAGTTAATGTACGTTGCAAATTGCCCGCCAAAACCGCCTTTCCTCGTTGAAAGAGGTCCACCCGTTGCAGAATTCCCGCCAAAAATGCCGTTCCTCGTTGCAAAACGCCCGCTTCATATAGCAGTACATTTTCCCACGTATGTACTAAGTGTATTAAGCATTTCAAAATAGCGCACAATGCTAGTTAGCATCGATAATGTGGTGACTAGCGCACTGAAAACGGACAACCAGGCAGGGTGGGGGCGGGGGTGGGGGTGTGGGGGTAGAGAGTCGGGCGACTGCGCGTGTTAGCGTGGACTTGAAAGTTATAGACGGGTCGACCTCTGCTGCTTGTAGGGTGCGAAAGCGTACGCACGGCGACCCGCCATTTCGGTGCCAACGGAGGGCATAGAACTGTTAAATAGGGTTGAGAAAAATATCAAATCTGGGGCCCCAAACCTGCCGACAATGTTACCAGGCAAAATAGATGGACCCCGTGAGGAGGGGGGGGCATTATTACACACAACTGGTGGGGGGCGGCGCGGGGGGGGGGGGGGGGGTGACCCCGGGTGTTGAACTGCCTGAGAGTGGGGCGGGGGCCATTCTTACACACACCTGGTGGGGGGCGGGGGCTGGGGAATGAGCGAACATTAAAAGAATATTAAATTGAAAATAATTTTGAGTGATTAATAGCCGGATGTAGCTATAAATATACAGGCGCCTTTCAAGCCACGCTCGACCAATATGTTTTGTCTCCTCATGTTCAAACATCAACGCCATACGGCACTGATAGGGCCCGAGAGGGGCTTTTTCGACACGGCGACACGGCGATTTTTAAAATCGACAACGCGACATTGGTTTTTTTTAGAATTGACATGCGAGATAAGACTTAGCGACGCGCGACATGAAACTTTGCTTAAAATCGACACGCGACATGGACCTTTTCCTAAAATCGACACGCGACATGTACCTTATCCTAAAATGGACACGCGACATGGCTACCCCCCCTCAGGGGCCCTACTGATGGGCGAATAAGATCTTTCATTTTACGCGGGCGCGCTGTGGACCCCCTCTTCAGTCACCACTATGTTGATGATTAGATCGACAAGCTCGGGCGGGGACATGTTATGTTTTATTCGTCAAAATTCAGTTTGCAAATAAACCTGATGCTCTCTAGCCTAATTGTCACAACGGTCTAATCTTACATTAAGAATAAATCCCAGCCCAGGCCCAGGCCACAGCTCACGAGCCTCGGAAAAAAAATAAACATGAATAAAGATAACAGCGAAGGTAAACACAACTTTGACACAGGACACCAAGATTAAATATTGCTATCATCAGAGCCACTTGGAGTTGTCGTAACACATACGAATTATATAACATCAGCCCATGCATCCAACTCATATGAAGTATTTCCAAGGAAACAGTGTTGATTATTGTCAGTAATTAATATTCATTCAAATATAAAGCTGTAGTTCCTGTAAGCGAATATACGCGGAGCCGCGGTAGCGCCGCGCAGCGGCAGTCGGAAGAGACCACTGGCCGGGATTGCCACGGAACACTCCGGCCCAGGCATTGCTCACGAGCCTCGGTTCGAGTGGGCCGAGGTTGTCGCGGATAACTCCGGCCTAGCCATTCCTTGCGAGTCTCCCATTATGTGGGCCGGGGTTGCAGCGGATAACTGCGGCCTACCCATTGCTCACGAGCCTAAACTCGTGCGGGCCGGGGTTACCACAAATAACTCCGGTCTACTGTCTCTGCCTCGCTCCACATCTGGTTTCCCCTATCGCCAGGCCATTTAAATTTTTGGCGCGAACGCGTGATTCCGGAGATTTCGTTATTCCGGTTTCAAAGAATTTGGTGTTGTTAACGCTTTCTTCTGTTTTTTCTATATTTATACCACGCTTTAAACACGTCGGCCCAAATGGGGTTTGACACACTAGAATATGCTTTCAGTGACTGAAGGTCAAGGTCCCAACACAACTGTCTTTCTCCGCCCCCTCCACCCCCGTCTAAGGGGTGAGGAGATCGCACGGCTCTCACGTCGCGCGGCCTTCTATCGTGGATATACACCGTTGAGATACCCCCCGAGCTTCATGGCGCCCATCCACTCGGCCGTGTCCAGGCTGTAACAAGCATCTCCAACGGCCTGCATTCTCAGGCTGTCATCACGCTTAGCTGACCGCCTCGGGGGGTGGGAGGGGGGGGGGGGGGGCGGGGGGCGTGCAATGTGGAGGGACGAGAAAAGCGAGCGAGCTAGCTAGACATCCCTCCCTAGCAGGCCTTCTCGACTGCTTCTCGCGAGACTTTCCTCTCTAGCTGGCATTCTCGACTGCTTCTCACACTCACTACCACTGCGCACCATTGTGAACCAGGTTTTTCAACAACATTCGCTTATGTAAAATCAGCGTTTCTATAAAACTAACACACTACATCACATTCACAGAACAATAATGTCGTAAGAGGACAAAGGAGTGAAAATGTCAAAGGACCAATGCGTGATAAAGTCAGCAGTGGATTATACTTGGTGGTAGGACGGCGGGGGAGCCTTCTCTAGGGATCCCATCCACGGATCTCAACCGCCGGCCAGCAGGACGCATGTACAGGACGGGGATCCAGGAAGGCTAAGAGAGACAGCAGCGTCCGACAGGTGGGGGAATCTTTGACGCCCATTTTGACCGCGAGACGTTTTGACCGTCAGTGGGTTTTTCTTTGGGGAGGGGGGGGGGGCGCTAAAATTTGTGTTGGGCATGGTGTAGGGGGTTTGGTGGTTAATGTTATTAAGGGAGTCAGGCCTAGGGGAAGAGGGATTGAAATAGCTGGTTGCTATCAAAGATATTAGTACACCAAGATGGGTCATACGCCAAAACATCACTGTAAAATGTGTAATGCGGCGAGTAGTGGCGCCGCTATGCGGCTGTGATATTTCTAGGGAGTAGGGTCTTTACTGACTTCTTGAATATTACTTCTCGTTGTGTTATTCTAATTACTTCTAAACTTAATTTCGACAACCCCAACTGGGTGTTCGTTCCGAGTTCGGTCTTACGTTAACACGTGGTGGCGAAGGCACTGAGGCGAAACGAAGCGGTTAAGTTTCAATGATTTATTTAAACACCCTTAAGCTCAAATAAACCACAAGTCACGAACTCCGTTATCGGTGTCACTTACCTGGCAACAGTTGGTGAAACTGCTGCCAGCCCCTTGCTCCGCAGGGCGGTGAATCCAACTGAAATCCCTCCTAGCTGGCTAGCTAAAACCTAGCCCTGGTTCATGCCTCTCTGACCACGCCCGTAAACGGAGCTAGTGTGAGAGCCATGCCGCTGACACGGCCGAAAACAAGAAATCGGCAGAAATCGCGGACCGGTGGCTCAAGTTGAAGTTCATAACAGAATAAATATACAGTGCCTACCCGACAATGTGCGCCACGACGTTCCTAAAGCTTTTTGGACTTTCGTCGCACTTTCATTTCTTTGCTTGGTAATGTATTTTCTTGTAATCCAGACAATTTATTTCACCTCTCGCTTCGTTTTGAATGCTCCGCCGCTCGCCGGAAGTAAACAATCTGAGCACTCGCTGCCAGGCGGCGTTTGTTAATGCGGGTGATATAAAGCCTGGTGAGGTTCTTTCATGCTTTCAGGTATATTTTACATTAAATATATATATATAATTTTTTTTTATGCGGCAATAAATTGGTGTTAGTGTCATCAAGGCGTCATATTTCGAGAACGTCAATGACTGGCAGTCAACAGTTTGGCTTTCCTAATTCGCTGATAACTTTGCTTCATACTTCATAATTATTTAGCATTTAGCGGTCTTCTGTCTTTGTTTGATTGACACATTTCGTTGGACAATACATTCGTCTACCCTTCAACGCCACTGGAAACAGTCTCCTAACAAGTGCACAACAAACACAACGACGCCCGAAGTTTAGTCTCAGAATTTGCAGATGAAATGACTTATTTCTGGTTTATCATTAATTTTGAGTAAGTCTATATTGAAATCTCCCGCAATTATCGCTTCAGACTGGCGACTTTCAAGTATATTTAGCACTTCTTCTATTTCATTTGTAAAAGTGCGGTAGTTTAAATTAATATCACACGAAGGTCTGTATAATTAAGTTACCCAGTATTAATTTCTTATTATTACATGTACCAGTAATTTCAATAAACAGTCCCTCCCAAATATCTGATGGTGTGGAAAAGAAAGTACCTTGTAGTTGTAGTTGTTTTTTAAATATATAGCCAATCCACCATGTTCACTACATCGTATGCCTTGTGATATTAGATGATAACCTTGTAACTGTAGCAATGTGACCTCTGCGTTCTCATTAAGCCAGCTTTCCTGAATGCATATGGCACTAAATGATACACCTTCGCTGGAGAGTTTTTTAATAAATAGGTTTAACTCATCAAATTTGGCTGTCAGTGATGCTGTGTTAAGGCTTAGTATAGAAAATTCCCCGTGCCACTTTTTCATTAAATCTATTAATAGCGAATCATCATAGTAGGGGGAACGTTGTATTATTTCTAGTTCACCATCATTACTATCATCTTTTACTACATTACACATAAGTTTCTCATTCAAGCAATTGCTTTCCAGTCCTCCAAATTCCTTCAGGAACTGTTCATCTAAGATTCCAGGCATTTCACCGTTAATTTAACTTCGTTATGTACTAATAATGCACTTTCTTCTTGTTCACATACACCATATATTACACTAATAATATTGTTCGACCAGTACAAGAACCACTGAGGAGACAAGATGTCTCGGGAACATGTTAAAAATAGTTCGCAAGTAAAAAGTACATTGACAAGATTGTACATACTGCAGAAATATTGTCCCGAAATGTGCGCAAAATTGAATATTAATTGTGTGACGGAGCAAAAAAGAGCGCCAATTAGAGTACGGGTGAAAAAAAAATACAACACACACTATACAGTAGACGCTAGCTGATAGGTTTTGAAAAAACCGAGAGGAGATGACGAGACAGGTGTTATAATATAGAACTTTGGTTCACAACATGACGTAGTTACCAGTGTTACAGGCAGGTCCATTTAACGTATTCACTCCTGTCTGGAGGACATGGCATCAATTATGTAAATAGATACTCAGACACCAAGATCTGTGCACCCCTTGTACTACCCGTTCACTCTTGAAAGGTACGCGGACTTAAGATTTCCATCATAAGGTTTAGTCCTAGTGAGGCGGGAAGAGTACTCATGAGTATTATCTGAGGTGTCCAACTCAAGTTTTGTGCACCTACCATACCGCCCCAATACTTCACACATGAGCAGAGTGGTACAGACCAGTGTCTTTACTCAGGCCGCTACTGGGCAGGTTCCACGGTAGATCGAGTTATATCATGTCCACGGTGTCAGCTCTATGGTTCATGAGCAGTGCTTCGGGGGTTGTCTCAAAATCTACTGGCGATCGTTAGAGGCCGCAGGATTCTGCAGCCACTTCGCTGGTAGAGAAGATATGGTATCCCATTTATAACTTTTGCCGTCAATAATGAGCTTGTTCTGTACAATACTCGCGCCAATGCCATCCTGCCGTGCTGCCTTCATGACCGGTAGGAGCTTGCGACGTTCCAACTGCATGTATTTCGGCATGTCGTCGTTCAGGTAGATGTTGCTACCAGCCAGACATTTCTTTTTGTCCCAGACTTTTTTGCGATCTGGGTAAAAAGCAAATCGGGCAATAATAGGTCTAGGGGTCTTTCGGGCTGTCCCTTCAACTGGAGACGATCCCAGTCGGTGACACCTTTGGAGCTTTATGTCCCCTGCGTCATCAATTTTCAGTTTTTCCCGCATCAGCTACTGAATGACACCTGTGCAGTCTGGCTGCGCCCCTGCTGATTCTTCGACTCCATGGAAAATGATATTTTCTCTTCGGCCATATGCTTCCAGCTCAGCGAGGTCTTTTCTTAGCTGTTCATTTTCTTTCTTGATTTGGATGATCTCGTTGGTTGGGTCTCGCCCTTCTAAATGCGCCATTTTGTTCTTGAGGCTGACGTTCTCCTTTTCTAGGGAGTCGACTCTTTTAGAATTGTATTCTGATGCCTCCTTCAACTGCTCTATTTCTCGATTGATTGATTGTATGGCATCTTTCATTTCAGGAAGACACGAGACACTTGCCCTTATTTCTTCCATTACAGACTTTAAGTCTTCTGGCAGAGTGGCGTGGCGTACTGGCGTTACATTCTGCTCTGCCATATCCTCGTAGTAAGCTGGGATAGTTTTTTGCCTCTTGTCCTCCGACTTTGTTGGAGTTGTCCCACTGCTCTTCCGCGTTCGTTTGCCTTTCTTTACCATTCCTTGCTTTGAGACGGTCCCTGCACGTCGCCTTCAGAGTCGGAGCATTTCCACCTGGTATTAAGTCTTCAGTTGCGTTTAATATGCGATAATATCACCACATTAACGCTTAAACACTTCACAGTATCGTACGGAACCTGTCCTGTGTCACTTCATAGATTGTTCTGGCAACTTACAGCACTTCACAACGTCTTCATCTGGTACTAACACCTCTCGGTTCTCGTCACCAAAATCAGCGTGCGTTCTTGCTAGCCACCATTTTGTCTTCATTGTACTCGTCCGTATCTGTTATTTGTATTATTATTACTATTATCATTATCAATAAAACCTGTCCTTAGTCTTATACCCTGTCTTCAGAGTTGGTTTATGGAACCCGCACAGGTCGAGTCGATATCCTCCCTCCAAACGAGTTTCCCCTACATTAGTCTCCAGTTACCGAGAACGTCAAGTACTAACGGTGCTGTTTCTGTTTGTACTTCAGATTCAGCGCGCATGGTGCGTTTCTAGGCCAGCATCATGACGTCATTGAAAAGTGCCTTCTTCGGAGTGTGTGGGTTGGCGGCGGTGACTCTTTGCATATTCATCGTAGAAACTGATCCCGAAATTGGATTAAGGCACTTCAAGGACACCAACGTGACCTCTATAGCCAGCGTCTCCGAGGGTATCTTGCGAAACCGAACAACAACAACAACAACAGCACCACGCGATTCCCTCAAAAAAATCCTCCTCTGGACCCCGTACTATAAATCCTACGACTACAAGAACGGTGGGTTCGGTCAGGATCCGTTCATCACGGCAGGATGTCCTGTCGCGGCCTGCAGCCTGACCAATGACTCAAGCCTATTGGGGTCAGCGGCCGCCGTGGTGTTCCACATCAGGAACGAGGTTGATGTCTTCCCGGCCTTCAGGCCTCCTGGACAGCTCTACGTATTCTTCCTGCACGAATCGCCTCTCTACACCGTTAACGAATGGTACACGAAGCTCGCGGGCGCGTTCAACGTTACGATGACGTATAGAAGGGATTCGGATATTCCCATCGTGGTGCCCGTGGCCGGTACCGTGGGCGACGTGCCACCGTATCGCATGGAGTTCCCCCTGGCGACCAGGAAGCGCAGCGTGGTTTGGGTGGTTAGCCATTGTGACACACTGGGCAAGAGGGAGCTCTACGTACAGGAGTTGCGGAAACACATTGATGTGGATATCTACGGGGCATGTGGAAAGGAACTCATCTGTCCCGAAGGCCTGCCAGATTGCTTCCGAAAGCAAATCCCATCCAGATACAAGTTTTTCTTGAGTTTCGAGAATAGCGTATGCGTGGATTACGTAACCGAGAAGCTCTATCGGACCTTGCGCACGGAGATTATTCCCGTGGTGTACGGGGGAACCAATTACACCCGGGACAGCCCGCCGCACTCTGTCATCAACACGATGGACTTCAAGTCACCTGCACAACTGGCCAGGACCTTGAGGTGGCTGGGAAACAGCGAGGATGCATACACGAAATACTTTCAATGGAAGGGACGTTACACGTACAATTCAAACATGCGACGATCATTTTGTAGTCTCTGCGAGATCGTCCACAATAAAACCTATTCACGCACGTATCGTGACGTGTTTCAATGGTGGTCACATGATACATGTCGGGATTACAAAATACGGAAGGAGAGGATAAAAAGATAAAAGGACATGTAATGGAGTATGGACGCTATCAATTACATCGGCCACCGGTCACATCATGCAGCTCAAGTGCCAGAACAACTTTGCCCTTTCAAATCATATGGAGACTCATTGTTGCCTCGATCGGTGGGTAGGCAGCCTTTTTTTCCTTCCAGGTACATTGCGTTTAGAAGTTATATGTTTTTAATGTATTATTATATGAACTGAGACACTGCGACACATCAAAGTATAATAAACGAATGTAAACCAGAAACCGCGAATGTTGTCCTAATAGAACAGCTTCTTCAGTCTCAGTGGCACTACTAAATTCAAAATGGCCTCCAATGAGTCTGGCTCTCGCCATTGGTTGCCTCGTTCTGAATTTCAAGGTGTGTGGCGTCATGAACCGGTATCTTTGCATGAAGTGAACAATACGAAGTCAAAGCTTCCCCCACCCCCCCACCTTTTTATGGCCGAAATTCGAGATCCACAAAGACAAGTATATAATATATGCTGCAGTCTATGGACTAGTCTAGTCTAATATATGCTTTCAGCCTAAGGAGACCGATAAACATTATGAATATGTGTTTAGCGTCGCTAAGTGTCGCCAGGCTTCGGCTCCGGTGCTTCACATGAATCTGGTCCAGGGTATTAGCCCGGGGGCCGGGGGTGCGCGGCGCGGGTGCCTTGGTGCCTGAGGGGGCCGGCGCGATAGCTCAGTGGGCTAGAGCGCTCGCATTCAGTGTTCTGGCCACCTGAGAGCCTAACGGCGCGTTTGAATGATGGTTCGAGCCCTGCTGTGGCCATGTCTGTGTGGTCGTAGGATAAAGATTCCATGTCTTTCCTTCGCAAAGAGTAGGGGGTTACCCCCGGAGGCATGGCTCCACTCTCCCTTTCTTCTCCCATTGACGCGATATGACCAAAAGTGGTTAAAGCGTCCTGAATAACCAACCAACCAACCAACCTTGGTGCCTGAGAGAGCGATATCTGGGATCAAAAAGATACCCATATAGCGCGAACATTTGAGTCATTGCCGACGATTGACAAAGAAAAAGTGGGAAAACAATGTCCATCTAGTTTTAACATACGGACACGGTTAACTATGAAGTCATTTGCGATTATCCATTATAAAGTTGTGTCCCCTAATCAGTAGAACATCTTGGCGCTAGTCGCATCTCCTTAGGGCAGAGATGAAGTAAAAAACGACATAATGTATATTCATACACTATCCTTGATACGAACAACTCCTACGTCTCGGATAATGTATGCGTGACGTCATTGCGCGTCCCCGTAATGCGCGCCAAAACCCTCTTCGGCCTATTGGAAATTAGCTTGTTTCTCTTGGAGTTTGGTCGATCCACGTGCCGTTAGACTCTCAGGTGGCCAGAGCGCTCAATGCGAGCGCTCTAACCCACTGAGCTATCGCGCGGGCCCCTGGTCGTGTGGTATGCGTTGACTGTATGATTTGGGTTCACTTGAAATAGTTTGGAACTGTATTGTTTGATATGGTTTTCTCTCGTTGGTTTGATAGTTTGCCTGGATTGATTGGCAATTCGATCATTGGTCCAATGATCACCAATTCGTCGTTGACTCGTCCGTTACTTTATTGTACACATAGATTAGTAAATGGTGTCGATTTCATTTAAGTTACCATACTTGATCCCGAAATAGTATGTTTGGCCTGGTGAGGGTTGTCCATTTGTCCATTTTAACTTCCACTAAGTGATTGCATGTTTGTATTTTGGGCAGTCACGGCCGCCCATACGCCTATCCGCCTCCGTCGACGTAATTGCTATTTCTCCGACGTTATTGTATTTCGACGAAATGAAGGGGGTAACACTTGGCGCCCCATACTTAGATGCTGTTTATCCGCCCCAAAACGAGGCTTTTTGGTCACGATGTGTGGAAGAAAATCATAGCGCTCACAATTTTATATGACGATGAAAACTGCTGCTGTTTAGTAAATTAAAAAGTGTGACCTCAAAATGCGAGAGCCTGATCGGCTGAACCGTTTTCTTGGCCAGCAAATTTTGGCTGGTAAAAAAATTCTGGCTGTTACCCTGGTGTGACCCCGGCTTCGGCCCGACCTAGGCCCCGAGACGTCACATAGGTCTGAACCCGACCTCGGCCCTGACGCTTCACACGAGCCTGGCCTCATGTTACCAGAGCCATGTTACTGAGTAAGCCAAACTTCATAATAAGTGACTTCTGAATTCGACCTGTCTCCCGCCCTACCCACACGATGGCGAAACATCCTTCTATACGCCGCTTCAAATAAGCATCTACAGAATATGTATATGTACACAGCCCGGGTTTACGTTCCAAAAGCCCCACTCCGCCACTTCACTCCAACCCCCCGCCGCCCACCCCCTCCTTCCCCGCCCAGCCTCCTCCCCAAGCCCTCAAGCGGCGTGCACACCGTCCAATTATCCTCCACCCACCTTGCATGAGAGCTCAACCGCAACCAACGATGCCCGCATTAGATATAAGGTCCCCATGTCTTCGCCGTGTTCGCTTCGCTGGACCGTGACACAATCTACGTAGTCACAGGTGAAACACGCCCAGCTTCTAGGGCCAAAGGGGTTTTCAAGATATTACTCCTAACATAGTACGACATCAGAATATTATACCCGGTAATTTTTTTCCGAAGCATTATTAGAATTATTGGTCATTATCCCATATGATGCGTTAACACATCAAGATATAATCAGAGGCGATCATTCGACGTTTCGTGACGCAAATGCGGGTTCCACTCTGAAGAGCTGGTGGGCTGTACGTAAGGAACCGGCAGTCCTGCCGTTTTTCGATGCAAAATCTGAGGCGTGGACGCCCCCCCCCCCTCCCCCCTCTTTTTGAGGAAGGACTCTATCTGAGGCGGCGTGGACCCCCTCCCCCAAAGCGTAAGTTTTCGGGATTCCTGGATTCCAATTTCAAGTTAAACATATCGAACACCTACTGCTTACCTCCTTTCTCACAATATAAACCCTTCACCTGTCTATATTTAGCAATTAAACCGGAACCTACATCTACGTCATTTACGGCTTTGATCGTTTAAAGTTGATGCCCGAGTTTGTACAGGTTTCGTGACTAACACGTGCCACACTTACCATACTATGCGCCACATAATTTGCAGAACCACCCAGATCGCTTTAACTCTTCTCTGGGTATATTTTGTTAATTTTACAAATTAATTTACCCAGAACCTAACCTTTAAATGTCGAGTGCAAGAGTTTTTCTGACTGATTCGAAGTGTTCTAAAGTATCAATTCGTGCATTGAATTCCCGATGGGGACTTAGTTTTTTTCCAAATTTTAATGGTTTTTTTTTAAGTAGGCACTTGTTGAATAAAACAATTCGAGGACGAATAAGAATATTAGCTAAGGCGGCCCTGCCGGTTCTTATTGTTTACATTTTGTTAAAATAGCAACTTTAAAGCTGCTGATACAGCAATCTTTTACCTACATTATGATACTCGAAATAGATTGAAGAAACGTTCTGGACACATATGTTATCATATGTTAAAAGGTACATAAGTGCCTTAATGTGTGAATTTTATTTTTATGACGTAGTACACAAGAACCCCGCACACGAGATGCACTAATTTGCTAAATAAGGTGGTTTAACAACATGTCCCATTATTTATGGAATAGAATATATGTGTATTTATATGCTGAGGATATAAATACATAATTTCAAGGCAAAAAACTAAATTTCCAGTTTCTCAAGGAAAATATTGCTGTATGAGTAACTTTAAGCTGGTACCGCAGCTCCTTGCTGAGCGAGCGCGGTTGGGCCGCGGAACCAGGCTACTAAATATTTTGCCTTCCGTAAGCTTCACAGTGAACGTACGGGCGTTTCATATGGTCACAATAACGGTCTTGTGGCCAGTGTGTGAAATGTCTGATTGGTTGGTTGGTTGGTTGGTTCTTCAGGAGCTTTAACCTCTTTTGGTCATATCGCGTCAATGGGAGAAGGAATGGAGAGTGGAGCCATGTCCCCGGGGGTATCCCTCTACTCTTTACGAAGAAAGACATGGGATCTTTATCCTGCGACCACACAGACATGGCCACAGCGGGGCTGGAACCATCGATCCACGTGCCGTTAGACTCTCAGGTGACCAGAGCACTCAAGGCGAGCGCTCTAGCCCACTGACCTATCGCGCCGACGCCCCTGTGAAGGGTCTGAATGAGGTTGTTGGAGCGGAGAAGTTCAAATAGTCCAAGTTTAGACTGCTTCGCCGGCCGGCAGCGCGAATTTCAATCCACCGTGCACATACCCCACTCATGCCCCTAGAAACGATGCTTCTGGCAACAGAGCCATTATAATTTGGAAGTATTTCCTCGATTTGATTGCATTAACTCCCCATGTCGCATGCAAACGTTAACTTAACTTTAGATGAACGTTAGCAGCTACGTTTAAGTAACGTTATATGTTTACGTTATTCTAACGTAATTTGGCTCATTGATTTAACGTTAAATTAACGTTTGCATTTTCACGTTAACAGTAAACAATTTTTTAACGAATATCAAACGGTAGCGATCTCTAAAAGTCGGCCTTTCTGCCGCTGTACATCCTGTGTCACTGCGTATTTCCCGAGAGGATGGCCCCAGGTTGGTCACCATTGCGCTACCGAAGCCGGCGATCTATTAAATCTGTATCAAATGGTTCAAATACATATAAAGGCAAACTTAATTATAGGTGACTTATAACCCACAAACTTTTGTTCGAAAAACTATCATTGAAATAAATCTTACTTTATTTGCCCTTTACTGTTTGATATGTTTAAAACCCCGATCACGTTTCGGCTACGACCTTAGGTTTTTTGTAAACGTTAGTTTTCAGTTCACCTTGCAAACGTTCATTTGTAAACGAAAAATAAACGTTAACTTAAATCAGTAAAGTAGCTGGAAACCATATATTAACCATGCAAACCAGAATCTAACGCCAACTTAACGTTGATATTTCGTCATCATGCAATCGTTTCTTGCAGACTTTAAGTTAACGCAGCTGGAACGTTGTCAGTTAACCGGCAACCACATATCAACCATGCAAACCACAATCTCACGTTAACTTAAGGTTAGCATGATATCTGGGTAAATCCTGGGACCCTCTGATTTCTTTAAGCTTTCAAAGTATTCAGAAGAATTCGGTGACGTACCCCCAATATTTGTGAGAAAAGAAAAGACATGTATGATATCTCTCGGCCCGGCTGTCGAGCTCGACATCGATATGTCTTGCACCGAAAACGTACTTGGAAGACATTTAGCCATGTTTGTCTATACAGTATCAATGTCTATTTTAGATGCCTTTTTAACCATTTTTTGTGTCAGCGTCCATTTGAGATGTCTTTTTTAACCCAAAAATTATCTCTCAATGAGCACAAAATCGCGCATTTTGCTCTCGCTCTCCAAATGCTCCCTATGGCATGGAGGGCCAATCCCCACCACTGTAGCAATGTAGTGCTTCCCGGTATATGGGTTCTGAAGCGTTCTGAACTGCATGAATATTATTAAAGAGAGTGTCCAACCAACAAGTCAATCCGCCCCCATCAATATCATTTTCCATGGAGTCGAAGAATCAGCAGGGGCGCAGCCAGACTGCACAGGTGTCATTCAGAAGCTGATGCGGGAAAAACTGAAAATCGATGACGCAGGGGACATAAAGCTCCAAAGGTGTCACCGACTGGGATCGTCTCCAGTTGAAGGGACAGCCCGAAAGACCCCTAGACCTATTATCGCCCGATTTGCTTTTTACCCAGATCGCAAAAAAGTCTGGGACAAAAAGAAATGTCTGGCTGGTAGCAACATCTACCTGAACGACGACATGCCGAAATACATGCAGTTGGAACGTCGCAAGCTCCTACCGGTCATGAAGGCAGCACGGCAGGATGGAAGTCGCGCGAGTATTAGGGTTAGGGTCTTTAAGCTCATTATTGACGGCAAAAGTTATAAATGGGATACCATATCTTCTCTACCAGCGAAGTGGCTGCAGAATCCTGCGGCCTCTAACGATCGCCAGTAGATTTTGAGACAACCCCCGAAGCACTGCTCATGAACCATAGAGCTGACACCGTGGACATGATATAACTCGATCTACCGTGGAACCTGCCCAGTAGCAGCCTGAGTAAAGACACTGGTCTGTACCACTCTGCTCATGTGTGACGTATTGGGGCGTTATGGTAGGTGCACAAAACTTGAGTTGGACACCTCAGATAATACTCATGAGTACTCTTCCCGCCTCACTAGGACTAAACCTTATGATGGAAATCTTAAGTCCGCGTACCTTTCAAGAGTGAACGGGTAGTACAAGGGGTGCACAGATCTTGGTGTCTGAGTATCTATTTACATAATTGATGCCATGTCCTCCAGACAGGAGTGAATACGTTAAATGTTCCTGCCTGTAACACTGGTAACTACGTCATGTTGTGAACCAAAGTTCTATATTATAACACCTGTCTCGTCATCTCCTCTCGGTTTTTTCAAAACCTATCAGCTAGCGTCTACTGTATAGTGTGTGTTGTATCTTTTTTTCTTTTTTTTTCTTTTTTTCACCCGCACTCTAATTGGCGCTCTTTTTTGCTCCGTCACACAATTAATATTCAATTTTGCGCACATTGCGGGACAATATTTCTGCAGTATGTACAATCTTGTCAATGTACTTTTTACTTGCGAACTATTTTTAACATGTTCCCGAGACATCTTGTCTCCTCAGTGGTTCTTGTACTGGTCGAACAATATTATTAGTGTAATATATGGTGTATGTAAACAAGAAGAAAGTGCATTATTAGTACATAACGAAGTTAAATTAACGGTGAAATGCCTGGAATCTTAGATGAACAATTCCAGGAATTTGGAGGACTGGAAAGCAATTGCTTGAATGAGAAACTTATGTGTAATGTAGTAAAAGATGATAGTAATGATGGTGAACTAGAAATAATACAACGTTCCCCCTACTATGATGATTCGCTATTAATAGATTTAATGAAAAAGTGGCACGGGGAATTTTCTATACTAAGCCTTAACACAGCATCACTGACAGCCAAATTTGATGAGTTAAACCTATTTATTAAAAAACTCTCCAGCGAAGGTGTATCATTTAGTGCCATATGCATTCAGGAAAGCTGGCTTAATGAGAACGCAGAGGTCACATTGCTACAGTTACAAGGTTATCATCTAATATCACAAGGCAAACGATGTAGTGAACATGGTGGATTGGCTATATATTTAAAAAACAACTACAACTACAAGGTACTTTCTTTTCCACAACATTCAGATATTTGGGAGGGACTGTTTATTGAAATTACTGGTACATGTAATAATAAGAAATTAATACTGGGTAACTTATACAGACCTCCGTGTGATATTAATTTAAACTACCGCACTTTTACAAATGAAATAGAAGAAGTGCTAAATATACTTGAAAGTCGCCAGTCTGAAGCGAAAATTGCTGGAGATTTCGATATAGACTTACTCACAATTAATGATAAACCAGAAATAAGTCATTATTTTGATACTATCTCTTCACATGGTTTCTTCCCCAAAAAAGCATTTCCTACCAGATTCTCTCAATGTAGGGGAAGCCTGATTGATAATTTCATCTGCAAATTAACACCCAATATGAGTAAAGCAGAAGCAGGAATATTAATCAAGCAAATCTCCGACCATCTACCGTACTACAGGCATCTTCCCGGATAAGCTAAAAATTGCAAAAGTTATACCAATATTTAAAACAGGTGATGCTCAATCAATAGATAACTATCGCCCAATATCACTACTCCCAGCTATCTCAAAAGTATTTGAAAGGGTTATCTTTGAGCAAATATTTAATCATTTTGACTCAAATAAGTTATTAAGCAGTAGCCAATACGGATTTAGGGAAAATCATTCTGCTGAGCTAGCTTTAATTGAATTAGTAGATAGAACAATTGAAAAAATGGACAAAGGAGACATCCCAATCAATATTTACTTAGATCTTTCCAAAGCTTTTGATACGCTTGATCATATAATATTAATACATAAACTTATGCACTATGGCATAGTTGGAACAGTTGGGAAACTTGTGGAAAGTTATCTGTTTAACCGTAAACAATTTGTACAGTTAGACAATGCAAACTCTTCTTTATTAAATATAACCACTGGGGTTCCCCAAGGATCTATCCTTGGGCCGCTTTTGTTTATAATATATATTAATGACATTACAAGAGTTAGCGAGATATTTAAAACCATAATATATGCAGACGACACGACATTGTCAAGCACACTAAGCGTGTTAAATAGTAATTCCGTAGAAAACAATGGAAATAGTGTAATAAATAACGAATTAGAAAAAATTAGTGAATGGTTAAAATTAAACAAATTATCGTTAAACATTCAAAAGTCGAAGTTCATGATTTTCCATGTACCTCAAAAAAAAGTTTGTGTACCCGAAATAATTATAAATGATACCATGCTAGAGTGTGTTAAAACCTTCAAAGTATTGGGCATCACAATAGACTGTTCCCTCTCCTGGAATGATCACCTACATATTTTGTCCCATAATGTATCCAAAAAGATAGGCATTCTGAACAAATTAAAATATACTGTACCAAAGAAAATTAATGCCATGCTATATAACTCCCTCGTTCTATCTAGCTTAAATTACGGAATATTGATCTGGGGTTACAGAGGGGATCAATTACTTAAATTGCAAAAGAAGGCTATGAGAATACTTAATCTCAGCGCTTACAATGCACACACTGAACCGTTATTCAAAGAATTTAGATCATTAAGGATAGATGACATTCATAAATTACAACAGTTAAAATTTTATTACAAGCTGGTAAACAATAATTTACCAAACTATTTTTCGTCAATGTCCTTAAGCCCACACTCTGCCATACATAACTACAACACCAGAAATAAAAGTGCCTTCTGCTTTAATCCAATTAAGCATGAGTTTGCAAGGAAATGTCTTAGGAACAGTCTACCAAATCTTCTCAATTCTACTCCAGAAATAGTCAAAAGCAAGGTCACGACACACAGTTTGCTCGGTTTTAGTCGCTACGTAAAACAATACTATATTGACCACTATTGTGATGTATGTACCATCCTAAATTGTTACATTTGTGAAGTGACATAACATATCTGGATATGATCAAGAACCAAACCTCTCCCCTCCCCTTTTAAAAAAAAATAATAATCGCACCTTTCAATAATGTATATGACCGCTCTCCCCTATTTCTCCTAAACAACACCATTTGTACATATTTTACTGAAAAGAAAGAAGTATAAGAATAAGTATTAAGGTGGCACCCATGACAGCGACCGATTTGGTCTTAATGGGTGTCCCCCGATCATTTTCGAATATTATGTTAAGTTTATTTTGTGATGTGTATGTATGTATGAATTTGATCAAATAAATGATTTCAATTCAATTCAATTCAATGTCGAGAAGTGCATCATTTTGCCGGAGCAAATGACATATATTGTGGGGGTAGCTTTCAGGGAAAACGCATGAAACGAGAGACCAGGGCCGCGATTTGCGGATGAATTGCGGCAGTTCCAAGCCGAGCAGTAGACCATGGTCTTAGGTTTTCATGGAAAAATAGCATCCAAACATATTGATATACCCAGGAAGCACACAACCTTCACACAACGTTGGATGTTGGTTGTAATCACGTTAACATTCGGAGAACGTTGTTACAACGTTTGTCGCAAAAATAGAACTAATATTTCCCAGCAAACAGGTTAACGTCATGACAACGTTGAGACAACGTAATGTTGTTGTTGCGATAACATTGGTCCCAACGTTGCGACCACGTGGAAATGTATGGGTTTTTTCTACGTTGGCCGAACGTTTTTCGACAACGTTGTCAGTCAACATTTTCTAAACATTCGTACAACCAGTTTCGAGTAAGGTGAAATTGAAATCCAACAAGAAAATAATCGATTTTCATCAGATTTCTTAATCGGCAGGATAGACAGCCTGATGGAATGCTTATAGCTGTTCTCGACTGACTGAGTGACCTTTGCGGCCGTCTACTTTTGAGTCTAGATAAAATAAATCCTTTTAATCAGTACATGGCAAAGATAACTCATGGCGGGGAATCACAATTCCTCAATAAAATTCTAGTTACTCACTCTTTATGCACCGCCGCTCCAGCCCCTGAACCCCTCCTGCTTTCCTACTCGCTGTCGAGCCCGGTCACACGGGGTACACCCTGCCACTGACGTCTGATCGAGCGAACCAGTCTAATACAGTTATAACAGCCTTATCGTCTTGTAAATCGCAATATTATCTGTATATATCGAAAAAACGATCCATGCCAGACACGTTGTAGTAAACATTCAGTTCAGTATTAAAATTGTGCCTTCAGTTAGAAAAAATTCTGACATGATGAGTTTATGAGAAGCGTGACTGTCAAAGACAATCAATTACAGACTGTTTTCATAATGTCTGATTTTTTTCAGGTAACGAGGTTCTATCGTTTTGAAAACGTCTACTCCTGACTTCTCACCAATTTGTATTTATAACATCTGGTACACTCAGCCAATTTTAATTAGTCATTACAAATGGAAAAGGTTGTTTTTTTACGGAAATTAGACTAGAAAATATTTGTTCAATTTACCAAATGGTAACATTTGAGTGGACATGTATTTGGTGGACATACTTAAACGTGGCAAGTTTTTAAGCCAGTGTAATATCAAAGGCCAGCTTCTAGATAAGTTCCTTCCCTGCGACGTACGGCATATGTATTTGACACATCGAGCGCTTTTCTTTCTTTCGTCAGCCTGTTTCGTTGACGAACGAAAAGATACAAAGTTGCAAGTAGCTTGTACGTTTTGGTCAATGCCCATACCTATCTAACCCATTGACATGTATAATGCTCCTCCTTTAAGATCAAGATATTCCGCCATTTTCTAGCGGGGGGCGGTGGGGGGGGGGGGGGGGGCGTACGCCGGCAACGACCTGTGCTGTATCCGCCACGTGTAATACCTGAACATTTTTGCATTGAATAATTGAATACCAGGAGTGAAAAACAATGAAGAAATATTGTCTACCTTCTTAAATTCTCAGTTATGCTCAGTTAAGGACCACCGAACAGGTCCGTGCATATACCGTCGTAATCGTGTTTAATACGATCATAAGAAAAACGATAAAATTTACCGATTTTCGTTTTTAAAGTAATCATGAGAAAAACGAAAACCAACACAACAACGGTTTATGATTTTTCGTTTGGCGACCTAAAAAACGCAAATTGTTAAGAAAAACGACAAAACGGTTATGCATAACGCAACCGTTTTTTATAGTCGCCGTATACACGCACCATTCGCATTGCTTACGGTATTCGCCAGGTGGCAACACCAGTCAGCGCCCCAAGTTCAAGGTCAAATGGAAAACAACGGGGGCATTTCTTTGGTAGCACGGTATATCCCTGAGGGAACCCGAATACGACCATGATACTTCTTTCGCAAGGGTTGGGTGCGCGCGTATTCAATCGGCATGCCGATTGTTTCCCGCTCAATACTCTATGGGATACTTGGGAGAAGATGGCGATATGCCAATTTTAATTAGTCATTACAAATGGCTAAGGTTGTTTTTTTACGGAATTTAGGCTAGAAAATATTCGTTCAATGTTTGCGACAAACGTTGTAACAACGTTGTCCTAATCAAAAGTTGACTCTCGAGTCGCAGCCACCCGGCTCCCCTAATTGTGTGCCTTCACGCATACCACTGCGTACACAGCTTGATGGCGACCAGGCAATCGCGCACCCCCAAACGCCCCCCTCCCCTTCCACGCCCCTCCCAAATTACGCTCTGGCGGCGAGAACTCGGTTCAACGGTGTGCCTCTGGGGTTATAGGCCGGGCGCTGGCCAGTGACGGGGGGTCCGACCAATGGGAGCGATGGCCAGTGATGGGGGGTCCGACCAATGGGGGCGATGGCCAGTGACGGGGGGTCCGACCAATGGAGGCGATGGCTAGTGACGGGGGGTCGGACCAATGGGGGCGATGGCCAGTGACGGGGGGTCGGACCAATGGGAGCGATGGCCAGTGACGGGGGGTCCGACCAATGGGAGCGATGGCCAGTGATGGGAGGTCCGACCAATGGGGGCGATGGCCAGTGACCGGGGGTCCGACCAATGGGGGCGATGGCCAGTGACGGGGGGTCCGACCATTGGGAGCGATGGCCAGTGACGGGGGGTCCGACCAATGGGAGCGATGGCCAGGGACGGGGGGTCCGGCCAATGGGGGCGATGGCCAGTGACGGGGGTTCCGACCAATGGGAGCGATGGCCAGTGACGGGGGGTCCGACCAATGGGGGCGATGGCCAGTGACGGGGGGTCCGACCGATCGGAGCGGCCAGTGACGGGGGGTCCGACCAATGGCGGCGATGGCCAGTGACGGGGGGTCCGACCAATGGGAGCGATGGCCAGTGACGGGGGGTCCGACCAATCGGGACGATGGCCAGTGACGGGGGGTCCGACCAATGGGGGCGATGGCCAGTGACGGGGGGTCCGGCCAATTGGGGCACTGGCCAGTGACGGGGGGTCCGACCAATGGGGGCGATGGCCAGTGACGGGGGGTCCGACAAATGAGGGCGATGGCCAGTGACGGGGGGTCCGACCAATGGGGGCGATGGCCAGTGACGGGGGGTCCGACCAATGGGAGCGATGGCCAGTGACGGGGGGTCCGACCAATGGGGGCGATGGCCAGTGACGGGGGGTCCGACCAATGGGAGCGATGGCCAGTGACGGGGGGTCCGACCAATGGGAGCGATGGCCAGTGACGGGGGGTCCGACCAATGGGAGCGATGGCCAGTGGCGGGGGGTCCGGCCAATGGGGACGCTGGCCAGTGACGGGGGGTCCGACCAATGGGAGCGATGGCCAGTGACGGGGGGTCCGACCAATCGGGGCGATGGCCAGTGGCGGGGGGTCCGGCCAATGGGGACGCTGGCCAGTGACGGGGGGTCCGACCAATGGGAGCGATGGCCAGTGAGGGGGTCCGACCAATTGGAGCGATGGCCAGTGACGGGGGGTCCGACCAATGGGGGCGCTGGCCAGTGACGCGGGGGTCCGACCAATGGGGGCGATGGCCAGTGACGGGGGGTCCAGCCAATGGTGGCGATGGCCAGTGACGGGGGTCCGACCAATGGGAGCGATTGCCAGTGACGGGGGGTCCGACCAATGGGAGGGATGGCCAGTGACGGGGGGTCCGACCAATGGGAGCGATGGCCAGTGACGGGGGGTCCGACCAATGGGAGCGATGGCCAGTGACGGGGGGTCCGACCAATGGGAGCGATGGCCAGTGACGGGGGGTCTGACCAATGGGAGCGATGGCCAGTGACGGGGGGTCCGGCCAATGGGAGCGATGGCCAGTGACGGGGGGTCCGACCAATGGGAGCGATGGCCAGTGACGGGGGGTCCGGCCAATGGGAGCGATGGCCAGTGACGGGGCGTCCGACCATTGGGAGCGATGGCCAGTGACGGGGGGTCCGACCAATGGGGGCACTGGCCAGTGACGGGGGTCCGGCCAATGGGACCGACGGCCAGTGACGGGAGGTCCGACCAATGGGAGCGATGGCCAGTGACGGGGGGTCCGGCCAATGGGAGCGATGGCCAGTGACGGGGCGTCCGACCATTGGGAGCGATGGCCAGTGACGGGGGGTCCGACCAATGGGGGCACTGGCCAGTGACGGGGGTCCGGCCAATGGGACCGACGGCCAGTGACGGGAGGTCCGACCAATGGGAGCGATGGCCAGTGACGGGGTGTCCGACCAATGGGAGCGATGGCCAGTGACGGGGGGTCCGACCAATGGGAGCGATGGCCAGTGACGGGGTGTCCGACCAATGGGGGCGATGGCCAGTGACGGGGGGTCCGGCCAATGGGGGCGATGGCCAGTGACGGGGTGTCCGACCAATGGGGGCGATGGCTAGTGACGGGGTGTCCGACCAATGGGAGCGATGGCCAGTGACGGAGTGTCCGACCAATGGGAGCGATGGCCAGTGACGGGGTGTCCGACCAATGGGGGCGATGGCCAGTGACGGGGGCTCCGGCCAATGGGAGCGATGGCCAGTGACGGGGGCTCCGGCCAATGGGGGCGAGGGCCAGTGACGAGGGGGTCCGACCAATGGGGGCGATGGCCAGTGACGGGGGGTCCGACCAATGGGAGCGATGGCCAGTGACGGGGGGTCTGACCAATGGGGGCGATGGCCAGTGACCGGGTGTCCGACCAATGGGAGCGATGGCCAGTGACGGGGGGTCTGACCAATGGGGGCGATGGCCAGTGACGGGGGGTCCGACCAATGGGGGCGATGGCCAGTGACCGGGTGTCCGACCAATGGGAGCGATGGCCAGTGACGGGGGGTCTGACCAATGGGGGCGATGGCCAGTGACGGGGGGTCCGACCAATGGGGGCGATGGCCAGTGACGGGGTGTCCGGCCAATGGGAGCGATGGCCAGTGACGGGGTGTCCGGCCAATGGGAGCGCCGGATCCAAACCCAGCCGGCCGGCCCGGTGGCCAGGGAGGCTTGTAGCCAGAGGGCGCGGAAGAGAGGCGACTAAAATTGCTAATAGACCATTACAATCCTGATTTACCTCTACATCCCTGCCAAGCGCCAAGTTAACTGTGGTGCACATGCACTGCGTGCCGGCTCCCCATGTCGACAGAGATGGCGACAGCCAGACTCATTGGAGGCCATTTTGAATTTAGTAGTGCCACTGAGACTGAAGAAGCTGTTCTATTAGGACAACATTCGCGGTTTCTGGTTTACATTCGTTTATTATACTTTGATGTGTCGCAGTGTCTCAGTTCATATAATAATACATTGAAAACATATAACTTCTAAACGCAATGTACCTGGAAGAAAAAAAAGGCTGCCTACCCACCGATCGAGGCAACAATGAGTCCCCATATGATTTGAAAGGGCAAAGTTGTTCTGGCACTTGAGCTGCATGATGTGACCGGTTGCCGATGTAATTGATAGCGTCCATACTCCATTACATGTCCTTTTATCTTTTTATCCTCTCCTTCCGTATTTTGTAATCCCGACATGTATCATGTGACCACCATTGAAACACGTCACGATACGTGCGTGAATAGGTTTTATTGTGGACGATCTCGCAGAGACTACAAAATGATCGTCGCATGTTTGAATTGTACGTGTAACGTCCCTTCCATTGAAAGTATTTCGTGTATGCATCCTCGCTGTTTCCCAGCCACCTCAAGGTCCTGGCCAGTTGTGCAGGTGACTTGAAGTCCATCGTGTTGATGACAGAATGCGGCGGGCTGTCCCGGGTGTAATTGGTTCCCCCGTACACCACGGGAATAATCTCCGTGCGCAAGGTTCGATAGAGCTTCTCGGTTACGTAATCCACGCATACGCTATTCTCGAAACTCAAGAAAAACTTGTATCTGGATGGGATTTGCTTTCGGAAGCAATCTGGCAAGCCTTCGGGACAGATGAGTTCCTTTCCACATGCCCCGTAGATATCCACATCAATGTGTTTCCGCAACTCCTGCACGTAGAGCTCCCTCTTGCCCAGTGTGTCACAATGGCTAACCACCCAAACCACGCTGCGCTTCCTGGTCGCCAGGGGGAACTCCATGCGATACGGTGGCACGTTGCCCACGGTACCGGCCACGGGCACCACGATGGGAATATCCGAATCCCTTCTATACGTCATCGTAACGTTGAACGCGCCCGCGAGCTTCGTGTACCATTCGTTAACGGTGTAGAGAGGCGATTCGTGCAGGAAGAATACGTAGAGCTGTCCAGGAGGCCTGAAGGCCGGGAAGACCTCAACCTCGTTCCTGATGTGGAATACCACGGCAGCCGCTGACCCCAATAGGCTTGAGTCATTGGTCAGGCTGCAGGCCGCGACAGGACATCCTGCCGTGATGAACGGATCCTGACCGAACCCACCGTTCTTGTAGTCGTAGGATTTATAGTACGGGGTCCAGAGGAGGATTTTTTTGAGGGAATCGCGTGGTGCTGTTGTTGTTGTTGTTGTTGTTCGGTTTCGCAAGATACCCTCGTAGAAACTGGCTACAGAGTTCACGTTGGTGTCCTTGAAGTGCCTTAATCCGATTTCGGGATCAATTACTACGATGAAAATGCAAAGAGTCACCGCCGCCAGCCCACACACTCCGAAGAAGGCACTTTTCGATGACGTCATGATGCTGGCCTAGTAACGCACCATGCGCGCTGAATCTGAAGTGCAAACAAGAAACAGTGTTAAAGTTGCATGTGGAGTTGTTTCGCTGTTTTTGAATGCCAAATTTGCGTATAAAGCCTTAAGGTTCAAAACAGACATTAAACACCTACCATATCGCTCACCAATTATCTGCCAATGAGCAAAACATTTCAAATTCATGAATTGTCCGCCACAAAAATGAAAACTTGTGCTGATTTGAAACGTCATAAACGTGTGTACACAAGTCGTTTACCGGTGCCACCGACAGGGGGCCCAAGCGCTAAATTATATGAGACAATAGAAGCGTCCGGAGCGCCACTTTTTCTTTGGCGGTGGCCGTTGACACTGCTTGCGGTCAAAGGTAACATTTCCTGTTTATGTTTATTTTGGTACAGCCGTTGCAACAGTCAGCTCCTCATGTAACTTTAAGTGTCATAAATTTATGACAAACTAGGCCTAAGTGGCTATACGAGTATTCGTGACACAAAAGTTAGTCTATTGACAAATACAACCAAATAAGGATTGACGTTACATGTTTACCCTGCGCACAAATCTCTTTTTAATTCTAAACCAATAGAAAACCGCTATGCAAATTAGGCTGTTCCGGCTTTGGCGCAGATACCCTCTATTATCAGATGCTAGGTAAACAAGGTCAAAGCCGGGAAGCACAACAGATTTAAATCACCATATCAAAAAGCTCCCACTTGAAAAATGATAATTATGCAGATAATGTATCCAAGTTACCTCGGATTATTTGAATTACACCAATCAGGGGTTAGCATCCATCCGATGTTACACCTAGAATTATAACACTACAAAAATAGACAAATAAAATGGCTGCTTATGATTATTTGTTCGACCTTGCCCTTGGACCTCATTTGTTTACCAGCATAGTGAAATGGACCTGATTTTGTCGTCAAGATAAAATAAGGAACATTTTGCCGATTCAATAACAGACTTTCCATTTACACTTCTGACACCAATGTAGTATTTTCACAGTTTTTATAAATGAAACAATAATACATGAATGTCGAAGGTATCAAAGTGACTTACCAATATAGAATCCGACTGTCAAGTGTAGAACGGTGACGAAATATGACGACGTGAACTAAACCTTATAGCCTACATCACCTCTTTATCCAAACCAATATAAATAAATATTGGGACTTAGTCTTAAGATATTGTTGTGTTTTACACTACATTAGGGGGGTCACAATGCCTTAGCCAAAGTAGTGTGGCTCACATACCTCAGGCAGGGGTTGGTAACACATCTGCCTTTGTTCGTCTCGAGTCTTCATCTGTTTTCTCCTCGTTCAGCTTCAGTGCACCGGGGTTGTTGCTGGTTACGGCTTAGGCTGTTCCGTTTGTAGATTAACGATTACCGTTGGGGGCGCTATTATGACTCATTAGCTTTAGTGACTGCCGATTCAGCTCTAGACAAGTACAGGGTGTATGGGCTGTTCCATGTATAAGTTCGTGGCTGTCGCCAGGTGGCGTTACTACGATTCGGTAGGGTTTGATGATCTATTAATTGTTTAATAAGAGAAAATATAAGAGAACATTATTAGCATTTACAACAATATGGGCGTCTGTTTAGAAGGAAGTCAGTCTGTCCGTCTACTCAGTCGTTCCGTACTTGTCCTGTCAAAGTCAAATCAATAAGTGTCTGTCTTTCGCGCCGAAACCCCTGTCGTGCCGCTAATCACGTGACACGACCAACCCCGAACCCACTCGTACATAGTCGGAGGTTTCCGTAGGTTTTACCTTTTGCCGCGTCACTACACAGCAGCGTAGCGCCCTCTATAGCATCTAACGGCCGTGGTTCTAGCCAGAAACTGGATTGTGCGTGTGATGTTTTGAAAATGGAATGACGCGTCCGGATCAGATGTAGTGATTCGACGTCGGCGCATTTCTTGTGGCTACTATTTACATTGTTGAATATCATTCCTGTATTGCACTAGGTTTAAGCTTTCTAAAGAGCTATTACTGATGATAATGACTTAATATTGAGCTGAATTGTAGCAAAGTTACATATTCTTGGTAGGTGTCAAGTTTTGGTCATTTTGTGAAATGAGGGTATACTTGGAAAATGGAGCATATTTTTTTAATGGGACGGTAAAGTATCCTAGAAGGTGTGTCATTGGGCATACTTTCATAAAATAATCACAAATACAGAGTTCTTTTACCTTGCTATTATGGGTGGCTTACCTTAACCAGAGATGTGTCTGCGTCGACACCTCTACCAACAGCAAAGGAAATAAGCTGGCCCACGTGTATATAGCGACGCCATACACGACTTCGCAATAATACGCCATCTTGGAAAAATCGAGACTGGCGCAAAGAGTTATGGGAAATATTTTGGTGTTATCTTGACTTTTTCTATGGAGATAAATACCATATTTCCACGTTATTGGCAAGGCATGTATAAAATTAGGGATCATATCTCACTTACATTCAGATTACGTAACTTTTCCGTTACATAGATGACACTGTTTTTATGTTTGTAATGTCTACAAAATACGTTGTCAGGCAGGCGATGACGCCATCTTGACATCTCGCAAAGACCAAAATAATACCCAGAATGCATTGCACGTGCAGTGGCGCCTCCTCGCGAAGTGGTCTATTACCCAAAGCTCAGGAGGGGGAGGAGGGTGGTGGGGGAGAGTAGGGGGTGTATTGGGTCAGGTGCGATAACGCTGGATGGTATAAATATATGTATGTTAACATTTAGGTGTCAGTGTCAGTTTGACTAATTGCAAACACCGGGCGCTGATTGGCTGTTTTCCGTAAGACAACTGGAGTCCTGGGGCTCGGTGCCAGCCTCCCTCCCTCGGCTTATGGTAAACGTATGTGTCACAATGCAAGTAGTTCTAGATGCGACATCGGCATGAAAATGCCTCGGGGTCGTAAGACGTATAGTATCAACGACAAAGGGGCTGGCTGGTAAAGCATTCTATGTAAACCGCGGCATCTGAACAAGCGTCGTCCGTATTGGTCAGTGTACTCGGAATGTACCCGCTTTTCTGTTGTACCGTATATCTCTGTACCCTAGAGGACACCAGTTTCAGGAAGAGATATATATGTAAAGGAGACCAGGTTCAATTTGTTGCAAAACAAGCCAGGCCAACCGACAGAGGGCTTTCCAAATATTGCCTTCACTCATGTGATGATTATTATATGGGGTGATGGATTGAAGATTGCCTTTCACAAAGTATATAATTTTCGCGGCCATTTCCTTCAAGGTCTAAATACACGGACCTTCGTTTGACGCAGCAGGTAACATACACACATGTACACTGATGCGGTTGTCCTAGTGATTTAGGCCGGTGTGGGCGGCTAGAGGTGTATAGTGACAATGACAGGGGTACCAGCCCCACGCAATGGCTTCCTGGTGCACAGCGCTAGATCGTTTCGCCATTCGATGTTTTAACCTTTGATATACTTTGACTGATGCACAGACATACCTGACTGAGCTGTGTCTCTACGTGTTGCAGGCCTTTGGATGCGGCGCACCTACAATTCCGCAGGATTTGCAACACGTAATGTAGGAGGTCCAGTCTGACTGCCGCCCCGGCCCTGCATCTTGCAGTTGAAAGGATGAAAATTCAGGTGAATCCTAGTGTTTCTGTGGTCTCCTTATACTGTTATACATGTCTCTGTGGCCTCCTTATACATGTCTCTGTGGCCTCCTTATACATGTCTCTGTGGCAACCTTATACATGTCTCTGTGGCCACCTTATACATGTCTCTGTGACCTCCTTATACATGTCTCTGTGGCCTCCTTATACATGTCTCTGTGGCCTCCTTATACATGTCTCTGTGGCCACCTTATACATGTCTCTGTGGCCACCTTATACATGTCTCTGTGGCCTCCTTATACATGTCTCTGTGGCCTCCTTATACATGTCTCTGTGGCCACCTTATACATGTCTCTGTGGCCACCTTATACATGTCTCTGTGGCCTCCTTATACATGTCTCTGTGGCCTCCTTATACATGTCTCTGTGGCCTCCTTATACATGTCTCTGTGGCCTTCTTATACATGTCTCTGTGGCCTCCTTATACATGTCTCTGTGGCCTCCTTATACATGTCTCTGTGACCTCCTTATACATGTCTCTGTGGCCTCCTTATACATGTCTCTGTGACCTCCTTATACATGTCTCTGTGGCCTCCTTATACATGTCTCTGTGGCCTCCTTATACATGTCTCTGTGGCCTCCTTATACATGTCTCTGTGGCCTCCTTATACATGTCTCTGTGGCCTCCTTATACATGTCTCTGTGGCCTCCTTATACATGTCTCTGTGGCCTCCTTATACATGTCTCTGTGGCCTCCTTATACATGTCTCTGTGACCTCCTTATACATGTCTCTGTGGCCTCCTTATACATGTCTCTGTGGCCTCCTTATACATGTCTCTGTGGCCTTCTTATACATGTCTCTGTGGCCTCCTTATACATGTCTCTGTGACCTCCTTATACATGTCTCTGTGACCTCCTTATACATGTCTCTGTGGCCTCCTTATATATGTCTCTGTGACCTCCTTATACATGTCTCTGTGGCCACCTTATACATGTCTCTGTGGCCTCCTTATACATGTCTCTGTGGCCTCCTTATACATGTCTCTGTGGCCACCTTATACATGTCTCTGTGGCCACCTTATACATGTCTCTGTGGCCTCCTTATACATGTCTCTGTGGCCTCCTTGTACATGTCTCTGTGGCCTCCTTATACATGTCTCTGTGGCCTCCTTATATATGTCTCTGTGGCCTCCTTATACATGTCTCTGTGGCCTCCTTGTACATGTCTCTGTGGCCACCTTATACATGTCTCTGTGGCCACCTTATACATGTCTCTGTGGCCTCCTTATACATGTCTCTGTGACCTCCTTATACATGTCTCTGTGGCCACCTTATACATGTCTCTGTGGCCACCTTATACATGTCTCTGTGGCCACCTTATACATGTCTCTGTGGCCTCCTTATACATGTCTCTGTGGCCTCCTTATACATGTCTCTGTGACCTCCTTATACATGTCTCTGTGGCCTCCTTATACATGTCTCTGTGGCCTCCTTATACATGTCTCTGTGACCTCCTTATACATGTCTCTGTGGCCTCCTTATACATGTCTCTGTGGCCTCCTTATACATGTCTCTGTGGCCTTCTTATACATGTCTCTGTGGCCTCCTTATACATGTCTCTGTGACCTCCTTATACATGTCTCTGTGACCTCCTTATACATGTCTCTGTGGCATCCTTATACATGTCTCTGTGGCCTCCTTATACATGTCTCTGTGGCCTCCTTATACATGTCTCTGTGACCTCCTTATACATGTCTCTGTGACCTCCTTATACATGTCTCTGTGGCCACCTTATACATGTCTCTGTGGCCTCCTTATACATGTCTCTGTGGCCTCCTTATACATGTCTCTGTGACCTCCTTATACATGTCTCTGTGGCCTCCTTATACATGTCTCTGTGGCCTCCTTATACATGTCTCTGTGGCCTCCTTATACATGTCTCTGTGACCTCCTTATACATGTCTCTGTGGCCTCCTTATACATGTCTCTGTGACCTCCTTATACATGTCTCTGTGGCCACCTTATACATGTCTCTGTGGCCTCCTTATACATGTCTCTGTGGCCTCCTTATACATGTCTCTGTGGCCTCCTTATACATGTCTCTGTGACCTCCTTATACATGTCTCTGTGGCCTCCTTATACATGTCTCTGTGACCTCCTTATACATGTCTCTGTGGCCTCCTTATACATGTCTCTGTGACCTCCTTATACATGTCTCTGTGGCCACCTTATACATGTCTCTGTGGCCTCCTTATACATGTCTCTGTGGCCTCCTTATACATGTCTCTGTGGCCTCCTTATACATGTCTCTGTGGCCTCCTTATACATGTCTCTGTGGCCTCCTTATACATGTCTCTGTGACCTCCTTATACATGTCTCTGTGGCCACCTTATACATGTCTCTGTGGCCTCCTTATACATGTCTCTGTGGCCTCCTTATACATGTCTCTGTGGCCTCCTTATACATGTCTCTGTGACCTCCTTGTACATGTTTCTGTGGCCTCCTTATACATGTCTCTGTGACATCCTTAGGGGGGCACCATTTCATATCAGGGGGAGGGGGGCTAGAAAATATTTGAAAAAAAATGTTTGTTGTGACTATTTGGGGGAAAAAAATGTTTGCTTTTCAGATGCTAGAAAAAAAAAATTTGTTTTCATAATTCCAAAAAAAAATACCTTGTAAAATTTCCTTATGGGTTTCGAAAGAAATAAATAATTTGATGACAAAGATACGAGAAAAATGTATAACATGTCAATAAATTTGTGAAAAATAAAAAAGTTGCGTTTTGCAGTAATTTTGCAGTAATTTATTTTCTAGGCCCCCCGCCAGATATCAAATGGTGCGCCCCTTATACATGTCTGTGGCCACCTTATACATGTCTCTGTGGCCTCCTTATCCATGTCTCTGTGGCCTCCTTCTACATGTCTCTGTGGGCTCCTTATGTTACACACGCCCATTCAAGTTTCTTTTAATGTATTACATAAACAATAAGATAACACGCCAGGCGCTAATTCTAGGAGCCCAATTCTAGATCCACTAACTGTCATAATAACGATTGTTATCTTCACCCCTTATTTGTTTGTTAAAACTTCAGAACTTATCCCAAGTGACACCTTCATTAACAGGCCAAATGTAATCCACAATTGTTCACTACGTGTCACGTTGTTACAGCCGGCTGAATCTATACCAACAGTTATAATAACACTCGGAATTACAGGGGGTATATAACTAGGGTGGTATAGTTAGTTAAGGGGACGGAACGGAGAGACGAGTCGGGGACAGGACAACGGGAGATACCGACTTCGTGGAAGGCGCCCCTTTGATGGAACTAGAGTAGGAAAGTATACAAACACGGGAAGGACTTTAAATCATAGGAACCCACATCGCATCACGACAGGTATTGAATGCACGTATCCGCCCACGCTACATGTTCTTTTGTAAATCACATAATACATTTTATATTCATAATATACTATATAAACCATAAAACCTCTTCAAGCGTTTGTTGTTACATCGACTGCGGTAACCAGCCAAGCTAGCTACTTCGTTCTACCTGGCCCGAGCTATTCCCCAACTCCGAGCCCGGAGTAAAATCCCTGTACATTCTGGCCATCCTTAACGGAGCCGAATGCAACATTGTAACACTTATACATGTCTCTGTGACCTCCTCATACATGTCTCTGTGGCCTCCTTATATATGTCTCTGTGACCTCCTTATACATGTCTCTGTGGCCTCCTTATACATGTTTCTGTGGCCACCTTATACATGTCTCTGTGGCCTCCTTATACATGTCTCTGTGACCTCCTTATACATGTCTCTGTGGCCTCCTTATACATGTCTCTGTGGCCTCCTTATACATGTCTCTGTGACCTCCTTATACATGTCTCTGTGGCCTCCTTATACATGTCTCTGTGGCCTCCTTATATATGTCTCTGTGACCTCCTTATACATGTCTCTGTGGCCTCCTTATACATGTCTCTGTGACCTCCTTATACATGTCTCTGTGGCCTCCTTATACATGTCTCTGTGGCCTCCTTATACATGTCTCTGTGACCTCCTTATACATGTCTCTGTGGCCTCCTTATACATGTCTCTGTGACCTCCTTATACATGTCTCTGTGACCTCCTTATACATGTCTCTGTGGCCTCCTTATACATGTCTCTGTGGCCTCCTTATACATGTCTCTGTGGCCTTCTTATACATGTCTCTGTGACCTCCTTATACATGTCTCTGTGACCTCCTTATACATGTCTCTGTGGCCTCCTTATAATGTCTCTGTGGCCTCCTTATACATGTCTCTGTGACCTCCTTATACATGTCTCTGTGGCCTCCTTATACATGTCTCTGTGATCTCCTTATACATGTCTCTGTGACCTCCTTATACATGTCTCTGTGACCTCCTTATACATGTCTCTGTGGCCTCCTTATACATGTCTCTGTGGCCTCCTTATACATGTCTCTGTGGCCTCCTTATACATGTCTCTGTGACCTCCTTATACATGTCTCTGTGGCCTCCTTATATATGTCACTGTGGCCTCCTTATACATGTCTCTGTGGGCTCCTTATATATGTCTCTGTGACCTCCTTATACATGTCTGTGTGGCCTCCTTATACATGTCTCTGTGGCCTCCTTATATATGTCTCTGTGGCCTCCTTATACATGTCTCTGTGGGCTCCTTATATATGTCTCTGTGACCTCCTTATACATGTCTCTGTGGCCTTCTTATACATGTCTCTGTGACCTCCTTATACATGTCTCTGTGACCTCCTTATACATGTCTCTGTGGCCTCCTTATACATGTCTCTGTGACCTCCTTATACATGTCTCTGTGGCCTCCTTATACATGTCTCTGTGGCCTCCTTATACATGTCTCTGTGACCTCCTTATACATGTCTCTGTGACCTCCTTATACATGTCTCTGTGACCTCCTTATATATGTCACTGTGGCCTCCTTATACATGTCTCTGTGACCTCCTTATACATGTCTCTGTGACCTCCTTATACATGTCTCTGTGGCCTCCTTATACATGTCTCTGTGACCTCCTTATACATGTCTCTGTGGCCTCCTTATACATGTCTCTGTGGCCTCCTTATACATGTCTCTGTGGCCTCCTTATATATGTCTCTGTGACCTCCTTATACATGTCTCTGTGACCTCCTTATACATGTCTCTGTGACCTCCTTATACATGTCTCTGTGACCTCCTTATACATGTCTCTGTGACCTCCTTATGCATGTCTCTGTGACCTCCTTATATATGTCTCTGTGGCCTCCTTATACATGTCTCTGTGACCTCCTTATACATGTCTCTGTGACCTCCTTATACATGTCTCTGTGGCCTCCTTATACATGTCTCTGTGGCCACCTTATACATGTCTCTGTGGCCTCCTTATACATGTCTCTGTGGCCTCCTTATACATGTCTCTGTGACCTCCTTATACATGTCTCTGTGACCTCCTTATACATGTCTCTGTGACCTCCTTATACATGTCTCTGTGACCTCCTTATACATGTCTCTGTGACCTCCTTATATATGTCTCTGTGGCCTCCTTATACATGTCTCTGTGGCCTCCTTATACATGTCTCTGTGGCCTCCTTATACATGTCTCTGTGGCCTCCTTATACATGTCTCTGTGGCCTCCTTATACATGTCTCTGTGGCCTCCTTATACATGTCTCTGTGACCTCCTTATACATGTCTCTGTGGCCTCCTTATACATGTCTCTGTGGCCTCCTTATACATGTCTCTGTGACCTCCTTATACATGTCTCTGTGGCCTCCTTATACATGTCTCTGTGGCCTCCTTATACATGTCTCTGTGGCCTCCTTATCCATGTCTCTGTGACCTCCTTATACATGTCTCTGTGGCCTCCTTATACATGTCTCTGTGGCCTCCTTATACATGTCTCTGTGGCCTCCTTATACATGTCTCTGTGGCCTCCTTATACATGTCTCTGTGGCCTCCTTATACATGTCTCTGTGGCCTCCTTATATATGTCTCTGTGACCTCCTTATATATGTCTCTGTGGCCTCCTTATACATGTCTCTGTGACCTCCTTATACATGTCTCTGTGGCCTCCTTATACATGTCTCTGTGGCCTCCTTATACATGTCTCTGTGGCCTCCTTATACATGTCTCTGTGGCCTCCTTATACATGTCTCTGTGGCCTCCTTATACATGTCTCTGTGGCCTCCTTATACATGTCTCTGTGACCTCCTTATACATGTCTCTGTGGCCTCCTTATACATGTCTCTGTGGCCTCCTTATACATGTCTCTGTGGCCTCCTTATACATGTCTCTGTGACCTCCTTATACATGTCTCTGTGACCTCCTTATACATGTCTCTGTGACCTCCTTATACATGTCTCTGTGGCCTCCTTATACATGTCTCTGTGGCCTCCTTATACATGTCTCTGTGGCCTTCTTATACATGTCTCTGTGGCCTCCTTATACATGTCTCTGTGGCCTCCTTATACATGTCTCTGTGGCCTCCTTATACATGTCTCTGTGGCCTTCTTATACATGTCTCTGTGGCCTCCTTATACATGTCTCTGTGGCCTCCTTATACATGTCTCTGTGACCTCCTTATACATGTCTCTGTGACCTCCTTATACATGTCTCTGTGGCCTCCTTATACATGTCTCTGTGGCCTCCTTATACATGTCTCTGTGGCCTCCTTATACATGTCTCTGTGGCCTCCTTATACATGTCTCTGTGGCCTTCTTATACATGTCTCTGTGGCCTCCTTATACATGTCTCTGTGGCCTCCTTATACATGTCTCTGTGACCTCCTTATACATGTCTCTGTGGCCTCCTTATACATGTCTCTGTGGCCTCCTTATACATGTCTCTGTGGCCTCCTTATACATGTCTCTGTGGCCTCCTTATACATGTCTCTGTGACCTCCTTATACATGTCTCTGTGGCCTCCTTATACATGTCTCTGTGGCCTCCTTATACATGTCTCTGTGGCCACCTTATACATGTCTCTGTGGCCTCCTTATACATGTCTCTGTGGCCTCCTTATACATGTCTCTGTGGCCTCCTTATACATGTCTCTGTGGCCTCCTTATACATGTCTCTGTGGCCTCCTTATACATGTCTCTGTGGCCTCCTTATACATGTCTCTGTGGCCTCCTTATACATGTCTCTGTGGCCACCTTATACATGTCTCTGTGGCCTCCTTATACATGTCTCTGTGGCCTCCTTATACATGTCTCTGTGACCTCCTTATACATGTCTCTGTGACCTCCTTATACATGTCTCTGTGACCTCCTTATACATGTCTCTGTGGCCTCCTTATACATGTCTCTGTGGCCTCCTTATACATGTCTCTGTGGCCTCCTTATACATGTCTCTGTGACCTCCTTATACATGTCTCTGTGGCCTCCTTATACATGTCTCTGTGGCCTCCTTATACATGTCTCTGTGACCTCCTTATACATGTCTCTGTGGCCTCCTTATACATGTCTCTGTGGCCACCTTATACATGTCTCTGTGGCCTCCTTATATATGTCTCTGTGGCCTCCTTATACATGTCTCTGTGGCCTCCTTATACATGTCTCTGTGACCTCCTTATACATGTCTCTGTGGCCTCCTTATACATGTCTCTGTGGCCTCCTTATACATGTCTCTGTGGCCACCTTATACATGTCTCTGTGGCCTCCTTATACATGTCTCTGTGGCCTCCTTATACATGTCTCTCTGGCCTCCTTATACATGTCTCTGTGGCCACCTTATACATGTCTCTGTGGCCTCCTTATATATGTCTCTGTGGCCTCCTTATACATGTCTCTGTGGCCTCCTTATACATGTCTCTGTGGCCTCCTTATACATGTCTCTGTGGCCTCCTTATACATGTCTCTGTGGCCACCTTATACATGTCTCTGTGGCCTCCTTATACATGTCTCTGTGGCCTCCTTATACATGTCTCTCTGGCCTCCTTATACATGTCTCTGTGGCCTCCTTATACATGTCTCTGTGGCCTCCTTATACATGTCTCTGTGGCCTCCTTATACATGTCTCTGTGGCCTCCTTATACATGTCTCTGTGACCTCCTTATACATGTCTCTGTGGCCTCCTTATACATGTCTCTGTAACCTCCTTATACATGTCTCTGTGGCCTCCTTATACATGTCTCTGTGGCCTCCTTATACATGTCTCTGTGGCCTCCTTATACATGTCTCTGTGGCCTCCTTATACATGTCTCTGTGGCCTCCTTATACATGTCTCTGTGGCCTCCTTATACATGTCTCTGTGGCCTCCTTATACATGTCTCTGTGGCCTCCTTATACATGTCTCTGTGGCCTCCTTATACATGTCTCTGTGGCCTCCTTATACATGTCTCTGTGGCCTCCTTATACATGTCTCTGTGACCTCCTTATACATGTCTCTGTGACCTCCTTATACATGTCTCTGTGGCCTCCTTATACATGTCTCTGTGGCCTCCTTATACATGTCTCTGTGGCCTCCTTATACATGTCTCTGTGGCCTCCTTATACATGTCTCTGTGGCCTCCTTATACATGTCTCTGTGGCCTCCTTATACATGTCTCTGTGACCTCCTTATACATGTCTCTGTGACCTCCTTATACATGTCTCTGTGGCCTCCTTATACATGTCTCTGTGGCCTCCTTATACATGTCTCTGTGGCCTCCTTATACATGTCTCTGTGGCCTCCTTATACATGTCTCTGTGGCCTCCTTATACATGTCTCTGTGGCCTCCTTATATATGTCTCTGTGACCTCCTTATACATGTCTCTGTGGCCTCCTTATACATGTCTCTGTGGCCTCCTTATACATGTCTCTGTGGCCTCCTTATACATGTCTCTGTGGCCTCCTTATATATGTCTCTGTGGCCTCCTTATACATGTCTCTGTGATCTCCTTATACATGTCTCTGTGACCTCCTTATACATGTCTCTGTGGCCTCCTTATACATGTCTCTGTGACCTCCTTATACATGTCTCTGTGACCTCCTTATACATGTCTCTGTGGCCTCCTTATACATGTCTCTGTGGCCTCCTTATACATGTCTCTGTGACCTCCTTATACATGTCTCTGTGGCCTCCTTATACATGTCTCTGTGGCCTCCTTATACATGTCTCTGTGGCCTCCTTATACATGTCTCTGTGGCCTCCTTATATATGTCTCTGTGACCTCCTTATACATGTCTCTGTGGCCTCCTTATACATGTCTCTGTGACCTCCTTATACATGTCTCTGTGGCCTCCTTATACATGTCTCTGTGGCCTCCTTATACATGTCTCTGTGACCTCCTTATACATGTCTCTGTGACCTCCTTATACATGTCTCTGTGACCTCCTTATACATGTCTCTGTGACCTCCTTATACATGTCTCTGTGACCTCCTTGTACATGTTTCTGTGGCCTCCTTATACATGTCTCTGTGACATCCTTAGGGGGGCACCATTTCATATCAGGGGGAGGGGGGCTAGAAAATATTTGAAAAAAAATGTTTGTTGTGACTATTTGGGGGAAAAAATGTTTGCTTTTCAGATGCTAGAAAAAAAAAATTTGTTTTCATAATTCCAAAAAAAAATACCTTGTAAAATTTCCTTATGGGTTTCGAAAGAAATAAATAATTTGATGACAAAGATACGAGAAAAATGTATAACATGTCAATAAATTTGTGAAAAATAAAAAAGTTGCGTTTTGCAGTAATTTTGCAGTAATTTATTTTCTAGGCCCCCCGCCAGATATCAAATGGTGCGCCCCTTATACATGTCTGTGGCCACCTTATACATGTCTCTGTGGCCTCCTTATCCATGTCTCTGTGGCCTCCTTCTACATGTCTCTGTGGGCTCCTTATGTTACACACGCCCATTCAAGTTTCTGTTAATGTATTACATAAACAATAAGATAACACGCCAAGCGCTAATTCTAGGAGCCCAATTCTAGATCCACTAACTGTCATAACAACGATTGTTATCTTCACCCCTTATTTGTTTGTTAAAACTTCAGAACTTATCCCAAGTGACACCTTCATTAACAGGCCAAATGTAATCCACAATTGTTCACTACGTGTCACGTTGTTACAGCCGGCTAAATCTATACCAACAGTTATAATAACACTCGGAATTACAGGGGGTATATAACTAGGGTAGGATAGTTAGTTAAGGGGCGGAACGGAGAGACGAGTCGGGGACAGAACAACGGGAGATACCGACTTCGTGAAAGGCGCCCCTTTGATGGAACTAGAGTAGGAAAGTATACGAACACGGGAAGGACTTTAAATCATAGGAACCCACATCGCATCACGACAGGTATTGAATGCACGTATCCGCCCACGCTACATGTTCTTTTGTAAATCACATAATACATTTTATATTCATGATATACTATATAAACCATAAAACCTCTTCAAGCGTTTGTTGTTACATCGACTGTGGTAACCAGCCAAGCTAGCTACTTCGTTCTACCTGGCCCGAGCTATTCCCCAACTCCGAGCCCGGAGTAAAATCCCTGTACATTCTGGCCATCCTTAACGGAGCCGAATGCAACATTGTAACACTTATACATGTCTCTGTGGCCTCCTTATATATGTCTCTGTGACCTCCTTATACATGTCTCTGTGGCCTCCTTATACATGTCTCTGTGGCCTCCTTATATATGTCTCTGTGGCCTCCTTATACATGTCTCTGTGGCCTCCTTATACATGTCTCTGTGGCCTCCTTATATATGTCTCTGTGGCCTCCTTATACATGTCTCTGTGGCCTCCTTATACATGTCTCTGTGGCCTCCTTATACATGTCTCTGTGGCCTCCTTATACATGTCTCTGTGGCCACCTTATATATGTCTCTGTGGCCTCCTTATACATGTCTCTGTGACCTCCTTATATATGTCTCTGTGGCCTCCTTATACATGTCTCTGTGGCCTCCTTATATATGTCTCTGTGGCCTCCTTATACATGTCTCTGTGACCTCCTTATATATGTCTCTGTGACCTCCTTATACATGTCTCTGTGGCCTCCTTATACATGTCTCTGTGGCCTCCTTATACATGTCTCTGTGGCCTCCTTATACATGTCTCTGTGGCCTCCTTATACATGTCTCTGTGACCTCCTTATACATGTCTCTGTGGCCTCCTTATACATGTCTCTGTGGCCTCCTTATACATGTCTCTGTGGCCACCTTATACATGTCTCTGTGGCCTCCTTATATATGTCTCTGTGGCCTCCTTATACATGTCTCTGTGGCCTCCTTATACATGTCTCTGTGACCTCCTTATACATGTCTCTGTGGCCTCCTTATACATGTCTCTGTGGCCTCCTTATACATGTCTCTGTGGCCACCTTATACATGTCTCTGTGGCCTCCTTATACATGTCTCTGTGGCCTCCTTATACATGTCTCTGTGGCCTCCTTATACATGTCTCTGTGACCTCCTTATACATGTCTCTGTGGCCTCCTTATACATGTCTCTGTGGCCTCCTTATACATGTCTCTGTGGCCTCCTTATACATGTCTCTGTGGCCTCCTTATACATGTCTCTGTGGCCTCCTTATACATGTCTCTGTGGCCTCCTTATACATGTCTCTGTGGCCTCCTTATACATGTCTCTGTGGCCTCCTTATACATGTCTCTGTGGCCACCTTATACATGTCTCTGTGGCCTCCTTATACATGTCTCTGTGGCCTCCTTATACATGTCTCTGTGGCCTCCTTATACATGTCTCTGTGGCCACCTTATACATGTCTCTGTGGCCTCCTTATACATGTCTCTGTGGCCTCCTTATACATGTCTCTGTGGCCTCCTTATACATGTCTCTGTGACCTCCTTATACATGTCTCTGTGGCCTCCTTATACATGTCTCTGTGGCCTCCTTATACATGTCTCTGTGGCCTCCTTATACATGTCTCTGTGGCCTCCTTATACATGTCTCTGTGGCCTCCTTATACATGTCTCTGTGGCCTCCTTATACATGTCTCTGTGGCCTCCTTATACATGTCTCTGTGGCCTCCTTATACATGTCTCTGTGGCCTCCTTATACATGTCTCTGTGGCCACCTTATACATGTCTCTGTGGCCTCCTTATACATGTCTCTGTGGCCTCCTTATACATGTCTCTGTGGCCTCCTTATACATGTCTCTGTGGCCACCTTATACATGTCTCTGTGGCCTCCTTATACATGTCTCTGTGGCCTCCTTATACATGTCTCTGTGGCCTCCTTATACATGTCTCTGTGGCCTCCTTATACATGTCTCTGTGGCCTCCTTATACATGTCTCTGTGGCCTCCTTATACATGTCTCTGTGGCCTCCTTATACATGTCTCTGTGGCCCCCATTATACATCTCTCTGTGGCCTCCTTATACATGTCTCTGTGGCCTCCTTATACATGTCTCTGTGGCCTCCTTATACATGTCTCTGTGGCCTCCTTATACATGTCTCTGTGGCCACCTTATACATGTCTCTGTGGCCTCCTTATACATGTCTCTGTGACCTCCTTATACATGTCTTTGTGGCCTCCTTATACATGTCTCTGTGACCTCCTTATACATGTCTCTGTGGCCTCCTTATACATGTCTCTGTGGCCTCCTTATACATGTCTCTCTGGCCTCCTTATACATGTCTCTGTGGCCTCCTTATACATGTCTCTGTGGCCTCCTTATACATGTCTCTGTGGCCTCCTTATACATGTCTCTTTGGCCTCCTTATACATGTCTCTGTGGCCTCCTTATACATGTCTCTGTGGCCTCCTTATACATGTCTCTGTGGCCTCCTTATACATGTCTCTGTGGCCTCCTTATACATGTCTCTGTGGCCTCCTTATACATGTCTCTGTGGCCTCCTTATACATGTCTCTGTGGCCTCCTTATACATGTCTCTGTGGCCTCCTTATACATGTCTCTGTGGCCACCTTATACATGTCTCTGTGGCCTCCTTATACATGTCTCTGTGACCTCCTTATACATGTCTCTGTGGCCTCCTTATACATGTCTCTGTGACCTCCTTATACATGTCTCTGTGACCTCCTTATACATGTCTCTGTGGCCTCCTTATACATGTCTCTGTGACCTCCTTATACATGTCTCTGTGGCCTCCTTATACATGTCTCTGTGGCCTCCTTATACATGTCTCTGCGGCCACCTTATACATGTCTCTGTGACCTCCTTATACATGTCTCTGTGGCCTCCTTATACATGTCTCTGTGACCTCCTTATACATGTCTCTGTGGCCTCCTTAGAATGTCTCTGTGGCCACCTTATACATGTCTCTGTGGCCACCTTATACATGTCTCTGTGACCTCCTTATACATGTCTCTGTGGCCTCCTTATACATGTCTCTGTGACCTCCTTATACATGTCTCTGTGACCTCCTTATACATGTCTCTGTGGCCTCCTTATACATGTCTCTGTGGCCTCCTTATACATGTCTCTGTGACCACCTTATACATGTCTCTGTGGCCTCCTTATACATGTCTCTGTGACCTCCTTATACATGTCTCTGTGGCCTCCTTATACATGTCTCTGTGGCCTCCTTATACATGTCTCTGTGGCCACCTTATACATGTCTCTGTGGCCTCCTTATACATGTCTCTGTGACCTCCTTATACATGTCTCTGTGACCTCCTTATACATGTCTCTGTGGCCTCCTTATACATGTCTCTGTGGCCTCCTTATACATGTCTCTGTGGCCTCCTTATACATGTCTCTGTGGCCACCTTATACATGTCTCTGTGGCCTCCTTATACATGTCTCTGTGACCTCCTTATACATGTCTCTGTGGCCTCCTTATACATGTCTCTGTGGCCTCCTTATACATGTCTCTGTGGCCTCCTTATACATGTCTCTGTGACCTCCTTATACATGTCTCTGTGGCCTCCTTATACATGTCTCTGTGGCCTCCTTATACATGTCTCTGTGACCTCCTTATACATGTCTCTGTGGCCTCCTTATACATGTCTCTGTGACCTCCTTATACATGTCTCTGTGACCTCCTTATACATGTCTCTGTGGCCTCCTTATACATGTCTCTGTGGCCTCCTTATACATGTCTCTGTGGCCTCCTTATACATGTCTCTGTGGCCACCTTATACATGTCTCTGTGGCCTCCTTATACATGTCTCTGTGACCTCCTTATACATGTCTCTGTGGCCTCCTTATACATGTCTCTGTGGCCTCCTTATACATGTCTCTGTGACCTCCTTATACATGTCTCTGTGGCCTCCTTATACATGTCTCTGTGACCTCCTTATACATGTCTCTGTGACCTCCTTATACATGTCTCTGTGGCCTCCTTATACATGTCTCTGTGGCCTCCTTATACATGTCTCTGTGGCCTCCTTATACATGTCTCTGTGGCCACCTTATACATGTCTCTGTGGCCTCCTTATACATGTCTCTGTGACCTCCTTATACATGTCTCTGTGGCCTCCTTATACATGTCTCTGTGGCCACCTTATACATGTCTCTGTGGCCTCCTTATACATGTCTCTGTGACCTCCTTATACATGTCTCTGTGACCTCCTTATACATGTCTCTGTGGCCTCCTTATACATGTCTCTGTGGCCTCCTTATACATGTCTCTGTGGCCTCCTTATACATGTCTCTGTGGCCACCTTATACATGTCTCTGTGGCCTCCTTATACATGTCTCTGTGGCCTCCTTATACATGTCTCTGTGACCTCCTTATACATGTCTCTGTGGCCACCTTATACATGTCTCTGTGGCCACCTTATACATGTCTCTGTGGCCTCCTTATACATGTCTCTGTGGCCTCCTTATACATGTCTCTGTGACCTCCTTATACATGTCTCTGTGGCCTCCTTATACATGTCTCTGTGGCCTCCTTATACATGTCTCTGTGACCTCCTTATACATGTCTCTGTGGCCTCCTTATACATGTCACTGTGGACTCCTTATACATGTCTCTGTGGCCTCCTTATACATGTCTCTGTGGCCTCCTTATACATGTCTCTGTGGCCTCCTTATACATGTCTCTGTGACCTCCTTATACATGTCTCTGTGACCTCCTTATACATGTCTCTGTGGCCTCCTTATACATGTCTCTGTGACCTCCTTATACATGTCTCTGTGGCCTCCTTATACATGTCTCTGTGGCCACCTTATACATGTCTCTGTGGCCTCCTTATACATGTCTCTGTGACCTCCTTATACATGTCTCTGTGGCCTCCTTATACATGTCTCTGTGGCCACCTTATACATGTCTCTGTGGCCTCCTTATACATGTCTCTGTGACCTCCTTATACATGTCTCTGTGGCCTCCTTATACATGTCTCTGTGACCTCCTTATACATGTCTCTGTGGCCTCCTTATACATGTCTCTGTGACCTCCTTATACATGTCTCTGTGGCCTCCTTATACATGTCTCTGTGACCTCCTTATACATGTCTCTGTGGCCTCCTTATACATGTCTCTGTGGCCTCCTTATACATGTCTCTGTGGCCTCCTTATACATGTCTCTGTGGCCTCCTTATACATGTCTCTGTGGCCTCCTTATACATGTCTCTGTGACCTCCTTATATATGTCTCTGTGGCCTCCTTATACATGTCTCTGTGACCACCTTATACATGTCTCTGTGGCCTCCTTATACATGTCTCTGTGACCTCCTTATACATGTCTCTGTGGCCACCTTATACATGTCTCTGTGACCTCCTTATACATGTCTCTGTGGCCTCCTTATACATGTCTCTGTGGCCTCCTTATACATGTCTCTGTGGCCTCCTTATATATGTCTCTGTGGCCTCCTTATACATGTCTCTGTGGCCACCTTATACATGTCTCTGTGGCCTCCTTATATATGTCTCTGTGGCCTCCTTATACATGTCTCTGTGGCCTCCTTATACATGTCTCTGTGGCCTCCTTATACATGTCTCTGTGGCCTCCTTATACATGTCTCTGTGACCTCCTTATACATGTCTCTGTGGCCACCTTATACATGTCTCTGTGGCCACCTTATACATGTCTCTGTGGCCTCCTTATACATGTCTCTGTGGCCTCCTTATACATGTCTCTGTGGCCTCCTTATACATGTCTCTGTGGCCACCTTATACATGTCTCTGTGGCCTCCTTATACATGTCTCTGTGACCTCCTTATACATGTCTCTGTGGCCTCCTTATACATGTCTCTGTGGCCACCTTATACATGTCTCTGTGGCCTCCTTATACATGTCTCTGTGACCTCCTTATACATGTCTCTGTGGCCACCTTATACATGTCTCTGTGGCCTCCTTATACATGTCTCTGTGACCTCCTTATACATGTCTCTGTGGCCTCCTTATACATGTCTCTGTGGCCACCTTATACATGTCTCTGTGGCCACCTTATACATGTCTCTGTGGCCTCCTTATACATGTCTCTGTGACCTCCTTATACATGTCTCTGTGGCCTCCTTATACATGTCTCTGTGGCCACCTTATACATGTCTCTGTGGCCACCTTATACATGTCTCTGTGGCCACCTTATACATGTCTCTGTGGCCACCTTATACATGTCTCTGTGGCCTCCTTATACATGTCTCTGTGGCCTCCTTATACATGTCTCTGTGACCTCCTTATACATGTCTCTGTGGCCTCCTTATACATGTCACTGTGGACTCCTTATACATGTCTCTGTGGCCTCCTTATACATGTCTCTGTGGCCTCCTTATACATGTCTCTGTGGCCACCTTATACATGTCTCTGTGGCCTCCTTATACATGTCTCTGTGGCCTCCTTATACATGTCTCTGTGGCCTCCTTATACATGTCTCTGTGGCCACCTTATACATGTCTCTGTGGCCTCCTTATACATGTCTCTGTGGCCTCCTTATACATGACTCTGTGGCCTCCTTATACATGTCTCTGTGACCTCCTTATACATGGCCCTGTGACCTCCTTATACATGTCTCTGCACACATAAACTGGCAGGTGCATATCATGTTCATATCTAAGGTGACAATTGATATGCCAACAACCATTTTCATATAAAACAATTGTCAATTATAAATAGTCTAATTATGCAATGAGTAAAAAGCTGGTAAATATACTATGTAGGGCCTACCAGTACATTGTTTAGACTATTGCAAAAAATCCAGAAAGAATATTTTGGTACAAATATTTTCCAATTGATATGATTAAAGTCATCAATGCAAATATACTTTAGGTAACCATCACTGGTACCATGCATAATCCCGAAAATCAAAAATCAAATGAAAGATATTTTTCAAAACTGTTCCAGAAAAAGTACGGTATGTCATTTGTTCACCACAAAATTACTCTCTTGTTAGACAATAAATTGCTTTTGCTAACTTAGAGGGAGTTTTTTTTATTATAGATTGAATATGTTCATTCGGCCACACCAAGATATTGATAAATTGTATATGTTATTTCCTTTCCCCATACACATTTTGGAAATACCAATGGAAATTACATCTATAATATCTCATATAGGCCTACTGAATTCCCTAGGTACCTCTACCGGTACAGCTAGAAAACAAAATTTGGAGGAAGAATATATGGCAAGATTTCTAGCTCCTCTATAATACCGGTAATCGTTTATATATTTTCATTCATGATGCATAACTCAACAAGATTGATACTCTGAAAGGTAACTATATACATGGGAGTTTAAATCTGTAATTGAGGTGGATACACAAAAGTGCATGTCAAAGCAAATGACAATGTAGGCCTGTATGTTTATATTTTGCTTTATGATTTTCACAGACAGAGTAGTTGTCACACCCAGCTCAGTCAATTTCCATGCAGGGGTTCATTTGTTATTACTCAATCTAAATTAAATTACTAATTATTACTCAATCTGATTGGTAATTGACTTTGCTAATTAGAGTTGCTAATTACATTTAGCATGTTCAGGGTTTAATATTATTTTGGTCTGGTACGAGATTTGGTCAAACTACTGGAAATCATATAACCTTAAAATTGGATTAGATTTATCCAGCAATGTGGAAATGTGGCTATATATATTGTCAGTTCCTTTATGAACTAGCACATAATATGATATATGTAAAGTTGTCTTATGATGTAGGCTACTTTTTCTTCAAACCTCAGATTGCATGGCATGTTCCTGTTATAATTGCAGGGTTTCATTTTGTTTGACTTAATTCGTATCAAAATTGACCATTATGCTCTGTATGATATAAGTTTCTGTTACAAATTGTTTATTTACCAACAGTTTGATAAATGTTTTACACAAAAGAATTGTTTTTAATTTTGGTCAAATTGATCAACTTAGCCTGAATCAAATGTGAAACATACCCATGTTGTTAAGTGGTGCTTACATTCAGGGCTTGTCATACTGTATCCTAGTGACTCAATTTTCTTTGTTTGTAAATTTTATACAATAAATATCAATGCAATATGGGTCAAATGCAAAGTAGAGTGATATGCCCCCAACTCTTAGGGTTACTTCTGCCATGTGAAGGATGTCATATCTTAGAAAGATTTCAGATATCTATTCTCCATGAACATACAGACATTTAACTTCTCTTTTACCTTGAACGTTTCATCATTTTAGTTTAATTTAGTCTCATTTGGTTCAGGTTGAATATTATTTTGATGGTTCAATTATGGGGCATTGTGATAATATAACCATTCATTGAAAATACAGTTATGAATTTCTTATTGTTAACATATGAAGTGTATCACACAATCTGCTATTGACCTTTTGGATAGTATATTGGCTTACCCTTCCTGTAGTTGTTGCATGCCAGTTTTGCTTTATTAATGATCATAGGACCGTACTCAGTATTTCATATCACTTAATTATCACTACAATCTCTGTTGTTATTTGAATTAAACATACAGGCCTATATTTTCATTTGCTTTGACATGCAGTTTATGTATATATGCACCTCAATTACAGATTTCTATCTGAGTAGCAATCTTGTTGAGTTATGCATTTATGCATGGATATATTACCGATTATATAGATCTGGATGAGCTGTACTAGAAATCCGCAACACTTCTTTTAACAGTAAAACTTTTTTCGATCCGAAAATAGTTGCTCTCGCCCTACTAGGTTTTACCTATATGACATATTACAAGTCCCTTGCTATACCTCCAGTCCATGCAGTGCTGAAATGAACTAGATGTGTAAATTATTAATTTCTGTCATTCCCAGGCATCGCCTTGACTACTGGGGACATCTCGGCGGTCAGAATGAGGCACTGTACGCGTAGCTCGGTGAGCCTGGATACGTCGAGGTCATCCACGGCGTCAGGATCAGCAGCTTCCACCAGGAAATCGGCTTCACCAAACATCCTCAAAACACTTGCTGATCAAAAACACCAACTCCGGAGCGGGAAGAGAGCAGAAGAGAAAAGCGTCTCGCGGCGGGGGGCGGCCTCCAAGGACCCGGATGTGTCTGAAGTCAGAAAGAGGCTTGAGAGTACCACGGAAAGTACGGTGGCACGATCAATGGCAGAACTGTGGCCCGGTAGCAACCTTTACCATGGCAATGAAATCTTCCGCATGGTGCGCGAGTTGTTTAGGGTACGACTGTACCGGAACCTCCACTTGTTACCGCTCAACCCGAAGGACTTCTACCCTCCAGTCCGGCGCGATTCTGTCAGCCCTGCACGCGCACGATGGTACCGGGACCAGGGTGACGACGACTGCGAGGACGACGATACTGGAGATGATGATGATGTTAATGATGATAATGATGAGAGTGGCAACGATGATGACATTCGCGACAGGGATTATAGCGTCGACAGTGATGACAATGTCGATAGTAGTGATAGCAGCGACACTGATGACACTGTCACCAGTGATGACACTGTCACCAATGATGACACTGTCACCAAAGATGACACTGGCGATACTTTGGTGAGCTATAACAGTCGACACAGTGAAGACAATATCGACAACGATAACACCATCGACACGGATGACATTGTCACTAGTGATGACACTGTCACTAATGATGACATTGTCACTAGTGATGACACTGTCACTAATGATGACATTGTCACTAGTGATGACACTGTCACCAATGATGACAGTGATAAGAATGTGGTGAGCTATAACAGTCGATACAGTGATGACACTGTCACCGTCGATGACACTGTCGACACTGATGACGCCACTGCTATGGCCCGTACGCTCCCGACCTCTCACAGCAGTGTGCAGGACTCACCAAAGCAGTCCGGGACATCTGTCGGTGATACCCGGAGCGGAGACTCAGGGCGGGCCCGGGTCCAACCCAACCCGTGGCTCCAGTTCTCGGAGGTTGATACGACTGCGGAAGAGGACCAACAAGCGGGCAAGTCTCACCCGCTGACCGCTGTCCTTAGGTCAAAACGAGGCGATCAGTCTAGCGGTGCAGAGTCGGTCGGTGAGATACGGAAGCTGCGCGAAGACAATGGCTTGAATCAACGCTTTGCCCGGTCCCTGAAGCGAAAAGTGACGGCGAAGAGTCCGGAAGAGGCGCACTCACCGTCCCGGAAACGGCTCAGACCCGATGATGACGTCACTGGTGGCCGCCGGGATGACGAGAAGGAGGGAGGGAGACAGGGAGTTGTGGGGGAGGGGGAAGGGGAGGGGAGTGTTGGGCGACAGACTGCGCCATCCGACCCTGAGAGGACGGTAGATGAACCCAACCCGTGGCTCCAGTTCTCGGAGGTTGATACGACTGCGGAAGAGGACCAACAAGCGGGCAAGTCTCACCCGCTGACCGCTGTCCTTAGGTCAAAACGAGGCGATCAGTTTAGCGGTGCGGAGTTGGTCGGTGAGATAAAGAGGATGCGCGAAGACAATGGTTTGAATCAACGCTTTGCCTGGTCGGAAACGTTTGGCGACAAGGAAATACGGGACTTCTACTTGTACAGCCGGCGACTGCGACAGGGGCGAAGTTACGCGAAAAACAACGCTAATAGGATCGCCAAGATGCTCTTCTGGGTCCAGAAGAACCAGAATCCCGGGGCTGGGGATCCCAAGGCTGCTGATCCCATAGCGCTATCCGACGTCATGAAGGTGACTCGGTACTACAAGATCCTGCACTCCGATCTGGATGGTTCTGGGCGTGGCTACGGCCTCCAGGCGGCGGCGATGACGAACGAGATATGCGCTCTCTGGTGGTACCTACGCTTCCTCCGCAACACACGGAACTACCGCACAACAAACGTGGCCTTCAGCCACGCCCTTGAGCGTCTGTCCATGCAAGTGAAGGACATGAAGACGATGAACAACAAACTGCTGCAGAAGCAGGATCAGGCGAAGCGTACGGAGCGGCAGGAGGCCGGAATGGTCATCACTCCGGACGTGGCGGGCGAGGTCGAAAATTGTGAAGCGATCCAGATGCGACTGGCCGAGATCAAGGAAAGGTACGGAGACCCGACAACTCCGCGCTGCCAGGACGCCAAAGCCTATAACTTCCTGACGCGTTACCTGATGGACCACCTAGTCGTCAACCACGCCTGCAGGCCTAGCGTACTCTACGGGATGACCAATGGGGAGTTCCTCGCTTGCCGAGCTAGCAAAGTCATAGCCAATCGCCGCGTCCTCCATGTCAAAGAGCACAAGACAGCGGCCATGGGCCCGTACGACTTGGCGCTCGACAGCGAGGAGTACAGCTTGCTCAGTCTGTACGCCAAGAAATTCCGCCATTGGGACGACCCAACAGATACGGAACGCGGCACTTATAAGTTCTTCCGTCGCTGGCAGACGATGAAGCCGCACTCGAACCCCACATATGAGATTCACCAATTCCGGAAGGAATTCGGCCTGACGAAGATTACCGCCAATGCCATTAGGAATATGGTGGAGGGATACGCATGCGTAAAGGGCGTGGGGAAGGAGGTGGCCACTTACTTGCACCATAGCGACCAAACCGCTGAGTTGCACTACCGGGCGCATACCAAAAGTATACGCAGTCTGCGATCCGGGGTGACTATATCCAACATGACCCGCAAGTACCGCGGCCTGGCGCCGTATCGGGTGCCCAGTGTGGAGGAACTGTTGAGGGTTGAGAAGGCCCGGAAAACCCCGCACCCCCCCGGGGCAAGCACGGGACACGCTGAGGAGGAGGGGGAAGGCAGCGGTCAGGGCCAAAGCCGGGGCCCCAAGCCCACCAACCCTGCCTCTCGTACCCCGGTCCGGTCTGCACGCAACCCGGCCCGCTCCGGCCGCCCCATCCCGGGCCGAAAGGATCCCCAACGGGACCCGTTGCCCGCACGGACTCAACAGGCCAACAGCCTGTTCGAGCAAGTCATAGAAGCGCACCCGGTAACCTTATACAACAAGTGTCCCTCGGAATTTGATCTCTTCCTTCTGATGACCAAAAGGAAGTCTTTGCACTCCCAGAACTCTGAGGCCTGGCGGAAGAAGGATGCGATAAACATGCAAGGCAGGTGGCGTTATAGGCAACACGTGGAGCGCGCCAGCCAGGTGGTCCGGGAGCTGGGACCCGCGCCGGTGGGGCTGGAGGCCGCCAGCGCTCACCTGGCGAAGGAACACCCCGACTGGCGGGCCCCGGCGCAGATTGCCTCTCAGGTAGTGATTCTCTACAAGGTGCCCATCAAAGTGGCCGAAATCATGGCGACCCCGAGCCCGCTGCTGCTGCCCGCGCCGCGGCCCCCCAAACGAGGCGCCAGCAGGCAACAGTACAACAGCCTGTTCGAGCAAGTCATAGAAGCGCACCCGGTGACCTTATACAACAAGTTTCCCTCGGAATCTGATATCTACGTTCTGATGACCAAAATGAAGTCTTTGCACTCCCAGAGCACTGATGCCTGGCGGAAGAATGTGGCGTTGAACATGCAAGGCAGGTGGCGTTATAGGCAACACGTGGAGCGCGCCAGCCAGGTGGTCCGGGAGCTGGGACCCGCGCCGGTGGGGCTGGAGGCCGCCAGCGCTCACCTGGCGAAGGAACACCCCGACTGGCCCCCGGCGCAGATTGCCCCTCAGGTAGTGATTCTCTACAAGGTGCCCATCAAAGTGGCCGAGATCATGGCGACCCCGAGCCCGCTGCTGCTGCCCGCGCCGCGGCCCCCTAAACGAGGCGCCAACAGGCAACAGTACAACAGCCTGTTTGAGCAAGTCCTAGAAGCGTACCCGGTGACCTTATACAACAAGTTTCCCTCGGAATCTGATATCTACGTTCTGATGACCAAAATGAAGTCTTTGCACTCGCACAGCACTGATGCCTGGCGGAAGAATGTGGCGTTGAACATGCAAGGCAGGTGGCGTCATAGGCAACACGTGGAGCGTGCCAGCCAGGTGGTCCAGGACCTGGGACCCACGCCGGTGGGGCTGGAGGCCGCCAGCGCTCACCTGGCGAAGGAACACCCCGACTGGCAGGCCCCGGCGCAGATTGCCTCTCAGGTAGTGATTCTCTACAAGGTGCCCATCAAAGTGGCCGAGGTCATGGCGACCCCGAGCCCGCTGTTGCTGCCCGCGCCGCCGCCCCCCAAACGAGGCGCCAACAGGCAACAGTACAACAGCCTGTTCGAGCAAGTTCTAGAAGCGCACCCGGTGACCTTATACAACAAGTTTCCCTCGGAATCTGATATCTACGTTCTGATGACCAAAATGAAGTCTTTGCACTCGCACAGCACTGATGCCTGGCGGAAGAGTGTGGCGTTGAACATGCAAGGCAGGTGGCGTCATAGGCAACGCGTGGAGCGCGCCAGCCAGGTGGTCCGGGAGCTGGGACCCACGCCGGTGGGGCTGGAGGCCGCCAGCGCTCACCTGGCGAAGGAACACCCCGATTGGCAGGCCCCGGCGCAGATTGCCTCTCAGGTAGTGATTCTCTACAAGGTGCCCATCAAAGTGGCCGAGATCATGGCGACCCCGAGCCCGCTGCTGCTGCCCGCGCCGCCGCCCCCCAAACGCGGCGCCAAAGGGGGCCGTCCCTACTGGAGTCTGGAGGATCACCCAGACCTAGCCTTGCTGATCTACACCTTGCTGCACAACTTGAAAGACACGAATCCGGTGACGCTAGACGGGAATGGCCCCTCGTTCTCCGAGATGAACGCTGTGATGACAAAGCTGGGGTTGGACATCCTTTGCGTTGAAACCTGGCGGCTTAACCTCTACAACAAAACGAGCTTGTTTTGGCTTAGTTGGCAACACAACGTGCAAGGCCAGCAGCTCGTTCGTGAGCTGGGACCTGAGCCGGTGAAGTTAGAGAAGGTGAAGGCCCACCTGGCGCAGAAACACCCGGACTGGTCCCAGGGAAAGCCTACCCAGTGTGCAGAGAGGTTCTATAAGCACCCCCTTCTAATTGCCAGTGTTATGGCGTCATCTTCGCAGGACCAGCCCGATTGCCACGTGGAGCCGATGCGCGAAATGGTAAACAAGCTTCTGCGGAACGTGGTGAAAACGTATCCGATTACCAAAGACAGCTGCTGCCCCTCTCGCCTCGACATTTGGGCTGTGAAAAACGAGCTGGGGATGCGCTCAAGGGGCGCAGAAATGTGGCGAAATCAGTTGAACATCATTGCGGCATTGACTTGGCGCCATCAGCAGCACAGACTGCGCGCCGATCAGGTGGTCCGTGAGCTGGGGCCTTCGCCGGTCGGGGTGGAGACGGTGAAGGCCCACGTGGCGAAGGAACACCCGGACTGGTCCCAGACAATGACTACCCTGTGTGTAATGGGGGTCTACAATGAGTCTCTCAAATTGGTCGGCTTTCCCGGCATCGGCCCACTTGCAACCCACCCCAGCCCGCTCGTACACTCCGCTGACGACCAGTCCGCACCCCGACACAAGCCCCCACCCCGACAGCCTCGGCCACGCTGGACTCTGGAGGATCACCCGGACCTAGCCTTGCTGATCTACACCCTGCTGCACAACTTGAAAGACACGAATCTGGTGACGCTAGACGGTCATGCCCCCTCGTTCTCCGGGATGAACGCTGTGATGACAAAGCTGGGGTTGGACATCCTTTGCACTGAAAGCTGGCGCTTTGACCTCTACGACAGAACGACGTCGTTTTGGCTTAGTTGGCAACACAACGTGCAAGGCCAGCAGCTCGTTCGTGAGCTGGGACCTGAGCCGGTGAAGTTGGAGAAAGTGAAGGCCCACCTGGCGCAGAAACACCCGGACTGGTCCCAGGGAAAGCCTGCCCAGTGTGCAGAGAGGTTCTATAAGCACCCCCTTCTAATTGCCAGTGTTATGGCGTCATCTTCGCAGGACCAGCCCGATTGCCACGTGGAGCCGATGCGCGAAATGGTGAACAAGCTGCTGCGGAACGTGTTGATAACGTATCCGATTACCAAAGACAGCCGCTGCCCCTCTCGCCTCGACATTGTCGCTGTGAAAACCGAGCTGGGGATGCGCTCAAGGGGCGCAGACATGTGGCGGAATCAGGTGAACATCATTGCGGCATTGACTTGGCGCCATCAGCAGCACAGACTGCGCGCCGATCAGGTGGTCCGTGAGCTGGGGCCTTCGCCGGTCGGGGTGGAGACGGTGAAGGCCCACGTGGCGAAGGAACACCCGGACTGGTCCCAGACAATGACTACCCTGTGTGTAATGGGGGTCTACAATGAGTCTCTCAAATTGGTCGGCTTTCCCGGCATCGGCCCACTTGCAACCCACCACAGCCCGCTCGTACACTCCGCTGACGACCAGTCCGCACCCCGACACCGTCGGTCCCCAACCCTGGACGACCAGTCCCCACCCCGACACCGTCGGTCCCCAACCCCGGAAGACCAGTCCCCACCCCGACACCGTCGGTCCCCAACCCCGGAAGACCAGTCCCCACCCCGACACCGTCGGTCCCCAACCCCGGAAGACCAGTCCCCACCCCGACACCCTCGGTTCTTACCCCTGATTGTTCGGTCCACACCACGACCCGCTTGGTCCCAGCCCCGGCCGCAAGGATTTTCACCGGGATTCGCCGCCCTCATGGCGCCCCCCGGCCTCCAACCTGTTGTAGAAAACGAGGGGGCCCCACTCGGTGATTTGACAGGAACCACAGACCGCGTGTATCTGTCGCTCTGAGGACCAAGCCGATTGGATTCGCGGGACACGCGTTAGTCTTGAGCTGGGGTTCTGAGCCCGGTGGGGTTGGCCATCCTGAATACTATAATCTACTATCGCGCTCTATGAGATCCCTATCAAAGTGGCCGAGCTGAAAAGTGACTGACAGGTTGCGGCCGTAAAGTGGACTGACAAGTTGTGGCCGTAAGAGTCGTTGACAGTAAGGTGACTGACAGGCTGTGACCTGTAAGGCGACTGACAGGATGTGACCTGTAAAATGAATGAAATGTGACTGTCTGCCATATATTGTGCTAATGTCATATGTAAGGCTCTCTTTTGGGTCATCCTCGTCAAGGATAATGCTGTCATTTTTACCATTCTAAATATATGCATTGCGCTCCTGATTTAGAAAGTACATGTCGGTGGTTTGAGCCACCGTACTCCCACTGGCACGAAGACACCATGATTTTTTTTTTTTTTTTTTTTTTTTTTCCAAATAAAAGTGCGGTACATAGGTACATCAAGTCAAATTGACTTATTCACAACAACAATAAAACATGATGAAGAAAGAAAAGACATTGTTTACGTCAATGCAATATTTAGTTTCTCAAGCCAGTTACATATATTTTTAATTTTTGTTACTCTGGTTACCCTGTATATGTTAATTTTTTGTTTTAATTCAGCCAGAAATAATTTATTGATATCGGAGTGAACACATCTAGTTTCTCTTTGGACAAGTATCAGGTAGATTTTGTATGAAGACACCATGATACGGTATCCTCTTTTGTATTACTCTCCTTTAATTAGTGTGATATGTTATAGTGATTTGTGTCTTATAAACATGTCAAACTTTCATTTTACTGGTTTTGATTTGCTTTATTATGTTCAACCATAGTTAGTTGTAAACGGCTAAAGTTGAATAAGCGCGATGAGAAATTCGTTCGGTTAAGGCTAAATAATTATACACGACGGTGGCACAGTAAAAGATTTGAACCGCATGTCATCAGATCGATCGAAATTAGGCAACAACAATCATATCCTTTGTCTAAAGTGTAGCGATGCCTTGAAGGCATTAACACCGTGCTACTTTTGCTCTGGTACAAATAAAGTGCTAATAGTCTACATGATAAAACTATTACAAAATAAATCGTCGGTTGAGATTTCTTCCTTCACAAAGTTCAATATGGCGGCATGACACGCACTCAAAGTTGCAGTGAACGTTTGAGCGCCTGGTACTGGCTAACTGCGATGTTTGTACGTAAAGAATCGAGTGCGTGTGAAAATATATTTTGTTTCCTTTGGCCCAAGCATTCCTGACTATAAGATTATAATTATTAATGTAGTTACAGTTAAAACATTGATCTCTCCATAATGCATGAGATCGGATCGTCGGAAGCGTTGTATTTTGAGAAAATATTGTTTTTCTTTTTACGTTTTTGTGACAGACTGGGAACAATTGTGCTTGTCTTGTCAATCCATATGAAGAACGTTCTTACGTTACCATAAATATTGCGCTTAGACACATTTAATTCGCGGTAACATAACTAACTTTAGGCAGTAACTTATGTTACTTTTCAAAACTTACCGTAACAAATCAGGCTACTTTTTGGTGAAAAGTGAAGTGGAAGGCCCCGTTTTTTAACTCATTGGGCCAAGATCAAAGGGTGTCATATGACCCGGTCGTGAATGACAGTAAACTCAGCGTAGTAGAGCCAAAGCGGGGAGCCACTGGTGGTAGAATATGCTTGGCCCCGCATTTTTCACGCTATTCCTGCCGTGAAGACTCCGTACCATCAACGCGTTGTGACTGCGAGCTACTTGTGGTAGGTATAAGCTTGGCCCCGCAGATGTCACGCTATTCAAGCCGTGAAAACCCCGTACCCTCAACGCATTGTAACTGCGAGCCACTGGTGGCAGGCATAAGCTTGGCTTCGCATATTTCACGCTATTCCTGCCGTGAAAACCCCATACCCTCAACGCGTTGTAACTGCGGGTCACTGGCGGCAGGTATATGCCTGACCCCGCAGATTTCACGCTATTTCTGCCGTGAAAACCCCGTACCCTCAACGCGTTGTAACTGCGTCTTAAGCCCTTAAATACTGCTTTTGTGCCACGAAACTAGGCTTCATGCCGTGAAACGCGACACTCGAATTAATACAGTTCCTACTGTGATAACAGTGTGATACTGCTGATTTAACTGCTCTTCTCGTGTTTGTAATAGTTAGTTCGTATTTTCAAATGCCACCAGTATCCATTTCCGGTTTATTATGCTGTGAGCGATAATAGCCTGAGCTCTTGCATTTCACGTGAAATAACCGGAGTTTTCATTGCAGTTGCACCGTTGAAACCCCGTATTTTCAACAACCCCTTGCGTGAAAGTGGCGGAAAGTTTCCGAGAGGAAGGCATCGCATTTTTAACGTTTGCTTGTGTGAAATAAGCGAGGCCGTTAAAACCGCGTATCCCCCGAAACGGTATCGCTGTTTTCACGTTGTAACTCGGGAGTTTCCACAGAATCGCTTTTTTAACTGTCGAGCTACGCAGATTTCACGCGAAATCTCCGGAGTTTTCACGGACCCGCAAATTTCATGCAACAGGTGCGTCATTAAACCACATGATAAAGATAAAATAAGACCAGTTGGATGTTTTCGTATCACTTTTGGATCACGAAAAGACCAAGTTTCTTCATTTTTGTAAGTTTTCTGTTTGAAGCGTTGCGCTAACGTTGTCACCGGGAAGAATCCGTATGACGTCAAAATGCCGCGTTTTCGTAGGAAATGCAAAAAACGTTTGTTTCTCAGTCGTATTGTCCCGTCGTAACAAATATTCGTCATTGTGATGGCGCAAACGAATAAAAAATATGTCAACTATCCGTTTTGTGAAGCTATATTTCTTAAATATTCTTAATCATAGCGCTATAGGCCTTCCGCAATGGACCCACTCCTCGGCGCCTGGCTTTTGCGCAGGTAGTCTGGTTCCCAGTCTCTCTCTTTGCGTAACATACACGTCACGCTTACGTCACAGATAGTCAGGATACCAGTGTGCGCAGAGATTCTAAACTCGTTCCCAACACGTGCTTCGTTTGTTTGTCACCAAAATGAGAAAACCGAAAGTCTAAGCGAACGAGACTTTATAGCCCTAGTCACTGTTTACTGTGACGTCACTGGGCGATACCATTTACATCTGTGTAAGGGGTCATCGGTTTGAATTCCTTTGTAGTGTTTTATCATTAACTCTGTTCTTAAGCATTGACGCATACCTAAAGTGACCCAGAGTGAACTTGAATTCAGTTTAGTATCAATTGAGGCTACACTTGAATTCATTGCGCGAAAGCAAACGCCTCTTGCAAAAGTGGGTACAGCAGATTAACCACTACCCCCTGACCATTGCATTCAACCTCGGTAACCTCGTCAAATGACGCGATGGAATTTGCCAACCTGACCTAGATTTTGAACCAATCAGTTGGCAGTTGGATGACCTTTACATTTGCGCGACTGACAAGAGAAGGATAAAAACAACATCGTCTGCTCTATTAAATAGCATGGCATGTCATGTATTGTGAGGATAGGAATCGAACTGCAGATCGGATAAACAATTGTTCTGACAGGCCCCAGTTCATAGGTAAGGAATGTGCATAGATTTTTTCCTCAATTCGTAGAGTAAACAAATAATTCGCAAATTTCGATGTCAGGAGAGTTTCCGTTTTGACTATAGCATCCGAAAAGAGGGTATGGTCACGTGTCGTGCGTGAGGGAATGGCCCACCACGACGGGCTCTGGTTTAACAAACTGGACTTGAAACGCCAATCTAGTCGCCCAGTGAGTACAAACCAGGACCTGTCGACGGGTCATCGATGCGACGACTGCGGGAAGCTCTGTCAGTCACAGATAGGCTTGTTCAGTCATAAGCGCAAATGTCGCGACGCAAATCGTATTACTTGAAATCAAACAAAGCTGCAAGCTCCATCGTCTTTCGTAGACGGACGGATGCTAACCAAACCCAAAAGACCTAAACCGGAAATAAAACCCGCGAGAACTGTTCAGAAGCCCTATTAAATTAATTGTAGGGGAACATGGGGCAAAATGACCACCTTAACTTTCTTTGTATTTTTTGGAGGACAAGCAGTGCTATAAAAAGAGACATTTTGGTAAACTGACAACAGTAGTATTGTGAATAACATAGCTTGGATACATGCGAGTGACACGAACAATTTTTACTAGCACAAAAAACATGTTTTATGTCACAGTGGGTCATTTTGCCCCCCTAATGGGGCAAAATGGTCAGCACATTATTTCAGCATGTTAATGAATGAACTGAACAGCCTACCAAGACGAACACCTAACTCTCTGGAACAGTTTGGCCCAGAAGGATCACACACAGGAATTCAAAAAAAACGTTTACGTGAGCAGAGGCGGATCGGGCGGGGGGGACCCCCCTTCCCCCACTTTTTGCCATTTTTCATTTCACAATTTAGGCCATCTGAGGTGCGGAACTCAGCTTTCATGCGAAGTCCTACTGTTGAACAGACCGGAGGCAGGGCGAATCCAATGGGGGGGGGGGGGGGGCGACCCGGCCCCGGCCCCCCTTTTTAGGGCGGAAATGTATATAATTTATACCATTTACCGGCCCCCCATTCAGCATATCTGGATCCGACCCTGAAACCGGCCCCCCGGATTTAGGTAGGGGGGGGGGGGCGGGGGGTAAAAAATACATTGCTGGGTTTGGGGGGTTCCGGGGTAAAGCCCCCCATTTTCAACCGCCAAAATCCGCTCTATGGACGCACATTTTCACCCCCCCCCTCCCCACGATCGCAAGTTTTAAAATATTCGCTCTATATTGGTATCTTCATCATAAATGTCCGCTCTATATGGGAATCTTTTTCATCATAAATGTCCGCTCTATAGGGGTATCTTTTTCATCACAAATATCCGCTCTCTCAGGCATCAAGGCACCCGCGGAACCCCCCCCCCCCCCCCCAACCAGATTTGTATAATTGTGCCCCCCACCCCCCCTCCCCATCTGCGTTTTATCCTGACGAGCTGTATGTATCGAATGGAGACACGAGGTCGCGTGCCGCCTGGCTCTGCCTCAATCAACGCTTCCGGCTCCCAGGGGCGCACAACTCTCCTTTCTTCAAGCTCCCTGTAACGCACATCGTTTTTTTCTTCAAGCATATTCATGATCATGAAAGATGTTCCGATTCAGTGGACATATCATCCAGTTTGCTAAAGATAATCGTTTCTGTTAGAGTATACATATTAAATTGGATGTGGGTAAAACGGCCGACTGGGTCATTTTGCCCCAAGCAGCTTGGGTCATTTTGCCCCTGTTAGTAACTTTAACATTTGACCGCTGTATGAAAAATACGGCGCAGTATATGCCGCATCTGAATTACGTTTGGGGCTTGACTTGGACTTATCTTTGATCGTGTTAATTTATGAAAATTTTCCCCCAAGCTAGTATCCACTGAGCTCTACTTTCTTCCAGTGTTTTTACCATAGATGGAAACAGCCCAAAATCTTTTACTTCGGTAACGAAGGTCAGCTGTCGCCCGTGTAGATTTGTTAAGGTATCACGTAACAAACAGGAATAAATATAAAACGCTTCAATACAGGTGGCAGCACGGCAAGTGCGCGATATTGTGGTGGGCCACTTGACCTCGATGGGTCATTTTGCCCCATGTTCCCTTCCGGAATTTGAATTCTATGTCCCGGATAGGTCTCAATTCTGTCATTCAGCAGAGCCCTACCCTGTGGACAAGCCGATTTCTGAACATTTGTTTTTGTTCGATCTTTTTCATTTCAAACAGTATTTGCTAATGTAAGCTTTGTATTTCTATAGTAGAAATAAGATATATCAATTTAGATAATTGCATGTGAAGTAGCAATTGTTTACTTTACTCTTCCATACGCTAGAATCAGCCCGTGACTCATGACACAGATGTGTTGTGCACGCCATCTAGCGGTGTTAGTCATTACTTCAATTAAAGTAACTTCAACGAAGTCCCGCATGAATTTACTCAAATTGAAGTAACATTAATTGCCATAAATACTAAAACTGAAGTATCAATTGATAAAAGATACTTCAGTTAAAGGAAAATACTGATTACTTCAATTTGAGTATGCGTCTCGACCTGATCTTCGGGTCAGGCGGACTACTATAGGGCCCCTGAGGGGGGTAGCCATGTCGCGTGTCGGTTTTGAGAAAAGGTCCATGTCACGTGTCGATTTTAAGAAAAATTCCATGTCGCGTGTCGCTAAGTCTTATGTCGCATATCGATTCTAAGGCAACCCCAATGTCGCGTTGTCGATTTAAAAAATCGCCCGTGTCGCCGTGTTGAAAAAACCCCTATGGGGCCCTACTACTGGCGGCCGATGCAACACTGTCCTTCCGAGATTTTTGAAGAGGAGGTGACAGCCATGTGCCAGGAGATTGAGGGTCCCTAAATTCGGCCCAGACTTGGCAACCAGAATCATCCCACTCTTGAATAAGCAGGTCGCCAACACTCGTCTGAGCGAGTGTGCTCACCGTACCTGAACAAATAACAACGCAGAGTTATTTGATGCAACAAATTTGAAGAAAGGCTTCCCAGTTATAATAGCTCTGTAGCTAGAAGGCATCGTCTCTGAGGTAAGTTCTAGTCTCCTCCACAGCCCCCCGCTGCGTGGCCAGCCTAGGCTAAGGTAAGTCCAAAATGACAATTCGGCCAATACGCGGGCCAAAATTACGGGCTGAAGTTTGCATTGACAGATTGACAGGCGCAAGCTCCCCGCACGGTGGCGCTACGCAAGCTAGCTTTTACCGGAGCCCTAGCGGAGTAAGTCGAAGGCAGAGAGTGGACAGGTGGAAGTGACTATCAGCTGATCATACTCAGGTACTGAAGACAAGTAGTTGGTGTTTAAAAAGGTATGCAAATCTGGGCAAATGGTGATTGACAGCACCAGTAACTATAGCTCTGACATTAAAACCGCCACCAAGGTGAATGTGTTGAATAACACAGCACTTTTTGATGTGGAAAACAAGCATGGCAGCGTGCGCAAACTGAACTTTCAAATGGCTTATATTTCAGATATATTACAGGCCTATTTTGCCGGCTTTCGACTTCAGTTCAGTAAAGGCGCCAGGAGTAAGAATACAGTTTGTAGATTGCAAAAATGCCAATATTTAAAAAATTGGTTGACACATTTAGCGCCGGGAGCTTTCGAAAGAACTGTACACAGAACAGTGTTGTGCTGTTCAAAACCTGGTGGTTTTGATGTCCAAGCTACAGTAACTAATGTAGTAAGCTTAGCTCTGACCTCAAAACCGCCACCCAAGCGAAGGTTTTGAATAGCACAACACTTTTTGATGTAGAAAACAAGCATGGCAGTGTGCACAAACTGAACTCTTAAATGGCTTATATTTCAGATATTTTGGTGGCTTGCTACTTCAGCTGTTCAGTAAAGGCGCCGGGAGTAAGAATACAGTTTGTAGATTGCAAAAATGCCAATATTTTAAAATATTTATATTTATTTTAAAATAATTAGTTAACACATTTAGCGCCGGGAGCTTTCGAAAGAACTCTACACATAACAGTGTTGTGGTGTTCAAAGCCTTCACCTTGGTGGTGGTTTTGATGTCAGAGCCACTAATGTAGTTGACATAAGCATTGTTTAATTTGTTCTGAACGTCATCATGCTAACCTTAGGTATAATTAACAATTATGTAAATTTATTGCACATGTACCTGTTCCTTGGCCTTGGGTCACACCAGGCCTAGCCATTAGCTAGCTTGAAAGTTCAGACGTTACCAGGTTATAGTCTTGACATTTGTTATTGGAGACTGTACCATCTCCAATAACAAGTGTCAAGACTGTAACGTCTGAACTTTCAGGCTAGCTGCTAGCATGCAAAGGCGAAGTCTGTTTACCTAGCCTTGACACATGGCTCTCTTGACCTTGCAGATACCCACTCCCCACAGCGGATAAGCCAGGGAGCGGCATACAACAGGGCTACCATTTAGCTTGTTTCGGTTATATTTTCGCAAAGAAATATTGGAGCATAGTCTTTTCCTGACCAACTGCCATGCATATGCAGTGCCACGTGGCGAGTCCCGCCATCATTTAAACCATTTGTAGCCTGGGTCCCAAACTTTGTAACCGTGAATTACCTGTGACAGAGCTAGGGTGCTGCTGTTGTCCTTAAGTTCAAAGTGAGCGATTGACAAAGCCCTCTAGCTGAGAAACATATGCTAACGGAGCAGGAACCAAGTTGCATTCACGGGTACTGGCATCTGCCCAAAACAAATATGGCGAAGCGTTGGTCTGGAAAAGTCGTGTGCTCCAACATTTCTTCGCGAAAAAATAACCGAAACAACCTAGTGTTGAAAGACTTTCTTGATGTCAGAAGATAGATCAAGGTATATAGAATACATAAGCACTATGTTTGTATGCGCACACAGTATGATAAGCTACAGTTGATTCCCAACTGGCGTCTAAAGAACTTTGCATGGACACCGTTGTGCCCCTAGAAAGAGGGCTTGCCTGGGGGCACTTGCGCCAACCGTTTACCCAGTTACCCCCTTATCAGCTCATATACCGATATAGCTCACCACCAAGGTGAAGGTTTTGAATAGCACAACACTTTTCAATGTAGAGTCCCTTTCGAAAGCTCCTGCCACAAAATGTTTCAACTAATGTTTAAAATATTTATCTTTTTGCAGTCTACAAACTGTATTCTTGCTTCCAGCATTGTTTTATAAGTTGAACACTGGCAAAATGCGCTGTAGATCTAACATGTGAAATATAAGCCATTTACGAGTTCAGTTTGCATACGCTGCCATGCTTGTTTCCTGCAGTGAGAAGTATTGTTTGTATTTAAAACATTTACCTTGGAGGTAGTTTTGGTGTCAGAGCTACCCCTCATGTAGAACCACAGGCACTGTAACCCCCCTACCGCCCCCCCCCCCCCACCTGTGTCAGTTGATATACACTAATACAGCGCCTGTGTATATGAAACTGCAGACCCAGTTACTAGCTATGCGTAAGATTAGGCTTCTTATCTTTATATCACCCTGATGTCTGAAAAGACAAAGTCAGATCTGGTCCCAGTGAGACGGTTTTTTACATAAAACCAACAATAGCACATGACATTCAATCTTGTTATTAACTTTGACACTGTTTATTTCAGTTCTGGCATAAACCTACAGCATGGCTAAAGTGGCAGTTGTAAGTATACACTATATACATCTGTGTGATAAAGGACATTTGAGATTTGCTGCTGTTCACCTTGAATTATTGATGGCAATTTAGCAACAATCTTCAATTACTGATGCCAATTTAGCCACAATCTTGAATTATTGATGCCAATTTAGCACTTAAATTATTGATGCCAATTTAGCAGCAATCTTGAATTATTGATGCCAATTTAGCAACAATCTTGAATTATTGATGCCAATTTAGCAACAATCTCTTTATTTCCGTTTGGGACTCTATTGTTAATTTCTTATCAGGAACTTGTTTCATGAAAAGATTGTCATTTTAGACCTGTTCCATGCGCACAGGGTTTAGATAAAGCAAAGAAACCTCTGGTGACCTTGAATGAAATTGATGATATATGCCCCAATTAAGTCATTTATTGACCTCGAATGTTGCTTGAAGCTGTGTTAGGGATTAACTGATAATGATCTTGTATGATCCAAATTATTAAATATACAGATGTCAGTTATTGTGCATTTCATGATAGGCCTACTTTAATACTATCTGTATTTGCTTATAGTGATTCCATATTACCGCCAATAGATGGAGGTCTATTAAGAGATTGTTGCCTGTCAGGAACATATGTCATTTATTCATGAGAATCCATACAATCTGCTGAAAGTGCAACATGGAAAAGGCAACTGATTTATCTTGACCATTTTTGCTCATACCTTTCTGTTAAAACGTTTTTTTTAATTTTCAGGTGACTGGATCTAACAAAGGCATTGGTTATGCCATTGTTCGTGGACTTTGCAAGGCTTTTGAAGGAGATGTCTATTTACTTTGTAAGAACCACTTGAGTGTCTCTATTACAAATACCGGTACCTACATTAATTGAGCTTGACTTAAAATCATTACCAAAATGGCCTAAACAGTTATTGTCTTTGTAGACATGTTCGTCAAATTGGCAGACAATTTTTTATAAGCTGAATCAAAATAGGAGTTCCAAGCGGCTGACCTTACCCTAGCGAAGTGTTCATTCCGCCAATGTGACGTCACTCCGGCAATGTGATGCCACTCAATCAGTGTGACATCATATAGGTCACTGCCAAACAGTGAGATCATCCGCCAATTGTTAGATCCCTGCCAATATGTTACATCACTCTCAAATTGTTCGATAGGGGTTTTGAGGCCGAAGCATGTTTTGGGGTAAACGTTTTATTGTCGTTTCTCATAATACAGACATAGTTTAGATTTAGATTAGTAGGTGGGGGGGGGGGGGGGCCAAAACCCATAGCACTCGCTGTCTATTTATTTCGGAAAACTGCGCTGTGGTTTTAAATTTAAAAGGAAATTTTGCAACAATATATATGTATACTTCTTTACCATTCAGCCCGTGACGTGGGGCGGGGCGAGGAGGCGGTGGCCAAGCTACAGGGGGAAGGGCTCCATCCCAAGTTCCACCAGCTGGACATCACTGACAAACAAAGCATCAAGACGCTGGCTGCTTTCCTGAAGGAGAAATACGGGGGACTGGATATATTGGTCAATAATGCAGGCATTGCTTATAAGGTAAGAGTCATACTGATAATATACCATACTACTGTAATTGTAAAAGTAAGCTGCCGCCGATTTCATCAGGTGGATGTGTGTTTCCCGTTTGCTACAAACTACATACGGTAATTTTCGTATTCCCACCCCCTGCCCCCCCCCCCCCAACCCCCGGCTTGTCTCGCCACGCTCACTTTAAATCGCCAAAAGGCCCTATTTAAAGCCGCACCCTGACTTGCGACTCAAACCCGGAAAGTGGAACCTCCAACTTCCCAATACAAGCCGCGGCTTCAAATAGGCAGTTTACGGTAGTATGTTGCGTTGTAGGATGACGCCTTGGGCTCTGCTTGCCTTGCAAGCCGTCCATATATTTATTCATGAATCGTTCATATCAGGAAGTCAAGTCTGGGTATCAATGAATCATGGATAAATATATCGATTGCCCCCCAATTATTGATACCAGGAGATCAATGGTTGATATCAAGGAATCACTTATGGATATCAACAAACCAATTATTGATATCAAGAAATCAATTATTGATATCAAGAAATCAATTATTGATATCAAGAAATCAATTATTGATATCAAGAAATCAATTATTTATTGATATCAAGAAATCAATTATTGATATCAAGAAATCAATTTTTGATATCAAGAACTCAATTTTTGATATCAAGAAATCAATTTTCGATATCAAGATATCAAATATTGATATCAAGAGGCCAATTATTGAAATCAAGAAATCAATTATTGATGTCAAGAAATCAATTATTGATGTCAAGAAATCCATTATTGATATCAAGGAATCACACTTCAGACGTCTCAAGTAATGGATCAGAATCTAAACTGTGACATTTCCTCACAGGAAGCGGACCAGACCCCATTCGCTGAGCAAGCTGACGTATCCATCAATGTTAACTACTTCGGTCTGTTGAATGTGTGTGACGCCCTATTTCCTCTTCTGCGTGCTGGCGCCAGGTAGAACGTCCACTCATTTCTTGCGGCCATTGCCTTAGAATATAGTAGAGTTTATAGTTCTGCTTGCGCATCTACTGCATGTTTTAGACGATACTGTGGCATAACCATATTGGTTTATAAATGCTTTATTGAATACTGAAAGGCCGTTGGCCCAGTGGTAGATACAAGAATTACAATTTCAATTTTGTGTGTGAGTCAGTTTACTTGGCATAAAGTGCTGATGGGTACTGCAACTATAACAATTAACAATTAACCGTCATAGCGTCTTAGTGCTAACACTATAAATTTTGCTAAGTTGTATAACTCTGTGAAGTCTATTTTTTAATTTCTCCAGTCGCATAAATTCTGCACGTAAGTCAACATATAAGGGACCTATAAAAAGTACATGGTATTCAGTGAATCTAACATCCTATACGTCTACCCCGTTATCGCGAGCGTTAACAAAATATTTACAACTATATTGGTTTGTCTTGTAGTAATGCTTTGAATACTGTGCGTTCAGCGTGTTTAAGAGTAAGCCACGGTGTTTAAGAGTTACCGGTAATATGGTAATTTTCAGGGTGGTCCATCTGTCCAGTGGAACCGCTACAATTGCATTTGCCGGTATGACGCCAGAGGTCCGCGCTGGGTTCTATGAACCCAAGTCCATCGATGATCTGTCCAGCCATTTGAATCATTTCGTAGCGTGAGTACCATTCATACATAGTGGTAGGCCTATATCAGGGTCTTAATTTTCATGATCTCCGCCGTTTCAAGTTGTGTCGGAGTGACAGTGACCTCTGCTATAGATCTGCCATTGATTAAAGAAACACGTTCTGCCTTATCATGGGTTGCACATAAGGTCACCTCGAGCCAGCCATTTTTAACCATCGTAGGACTCCGTGCTTCGGTAGTCGTAAGAAACTCTTCAAGCAAATTGATTGCATGTGTAATGTCCAGGGGCCGTATTCATAATCACCACTTAGGCTACGCCACTAGACTTAGCGCCAAGTGGAAGACTTGTCGAGCGATTATCGGGTTCAAAATACATCAGTAGTCATCGACTGACGAGGGGGTTATGAATATCAGGTCGAAAGGTGTCTTCTCACGGCCCCAGGGCCGTATTCATAATCCCCTCGTAAGTTACGTGCGAAAAGTGCGTTTTCATCTTAGCCTCACCAGCTCGTTGTGGTGGTGCTTATGATTCAGAAATCGTCTTCAACATAATTTTAGCCCTTTCCGTAATTCAGAAAATCCACTTTTTGGGTGACTACTTATGTATTTTGAACCCGATAATCGCTCGACATATCGTCCACTTAGCGCTAAGTCAAGTGGCGTAGCCTAAGTGGCGATAATGACTACGTCCCGGAGCGTTAATTGACGGAGTCCGCCATGTTTAAACCGTTCTTGGCCATAGACGACTTCGCAAATCATAGTTCAGATTATTGCACTGTGAGGCGCCACTGCATGTGCCATATATTTTGGGTACATTTTGTATCAACTTTCGACGCTCGACAAATTACCTGCTTACCGCAAAGCAAATCCACTTAGTGCCAAGCTGGGTTTATAAATACGGGACCTGGTCTGGCTGCCGCTTTACTAACAGACATAGGATTATTGGAATTGTCGTTAGAATAATGTTGATTTTCTGTTTTTCTTTTGTGTGTCGCCAGCGCGGTGAAGGCGGGAACCCACCAGGCGCAGGGATGGCCGGGGAGTGCGTATGGCACCTCTAAAGCGGGTATCACGGCCTTGACCCCACTGCAACAGCAGGCCTTCGACGCCGATACCTCTCGACTTGGTATTGTGGTGAACGCCGTGAGTAGAAACCTCTCGACCTGATATTGTAGTGAACGCCGTGAGTAGACACCTCCCGACCTGATATTGTAGTGAACGCCGTGAGTAGACACCTCGATCTGATATTGTAGTGAACGCCGTGAGTAGACACCTCTCGACCTGATATTGTAGTGAATGCCGTGAGTAGACACATCTCGATGTGATATTGTAGTGAACGCCGTGAGTAGAAACCTCTCGACCTGATATTGTAGTGAATGCCGTGAGTAGACACATCTCGATGTGATATTGTAGTGAACGCCGTGAGTAGACACCTCGACCTGATATTGTAGTGAATGCCGTGAGTAGACACCTCTCGACCTGATATTGTAGTGAACGCCGTGAGTAGACACCTCTCGACCTGATATTGTAGTGAACGCCGTGAGTAGACACATCTCGATGTGATATTGTAGTGAACGCCGTGAGTAGACACCTCTCGACCTGATATTGTAGTGAGCGCCGTGAGTAGACACCTCAATCTGATATTGTAGTGAACGCCGTGAGTAGACACCTCTCGACCTGATATTGTAGTGAACGCCGTAAGTAGACACATCTCGATGTGATATTGTAGTGAACGCCGTGAGTAGAAACCTCTCGACCTGATATTGTAGTGAATGCCGTGAGTAGACACATCTCGATGTGATATTGTAGTGAACGCCGTGAGTAGACACCTCGACCTGATATTGTAGTGAATGCCGTGAGTAGACACCTCGACCTGATATTGTAGTGAACGCCGTGAGTAGACACCTCTCGACCTGATATTGTAGTGAACGCCGTGAGTAGACACATCTCGATGTGATATTGTAGTGAACGCCGTGAGTAGACACCTCTCGACCTGATATTGTAGTGAGCGCCGTGAGTAGACACCTCTCGACCTGATATTGTAGTGAACGCCGTAAGTAGACACCTCTCGACCTGATATTGTAGTGAGCGCCGTGAGTAGACACCTCGACCTGATATTGTAGTGAACGCCGTGAGTAGACACCTCTCGACCTGATATTGTAGTGAACGCCGTAAGTAGACACCTAGACCTGATATTATGGTGAGCGCCGTGAGTAGACACCTCGACCTGATATTGTAGTGAGCGCCGTGAGTAGACACCTCGACCTGATATTGTAGTGAGCGCCGTGAGTAGACACCTCTCGACCTGATATTGTAGTGAACGCCGTAAGTAGACACCTCTCGACCTGATATTGTATTGAGCGCCGTGAGTAGACACCTCGACCTGATATTGTAGTGAACACCGTGAGTAGACACATCTCGATGTGTTATTGTAGTGAACGCCGTGAGTAGACACATCTCGATGTGATATTGTAGTGAACGCCGTGAGTAGACACCTCGACCTGATATTGTAGTGAATGCCGTGAGTAGACACCTCGACCTGATATTGTAGTGAACGCCGTGAGTAGACACCTCTCGACCTGATATTGTGGTGATCGCCTTGAGTAGACACCTCTCGACCTGATATTGTAGTGAACGCCGTGAGTAGACACCTCTCGACCTGATATTGTAGTGAACGCCGTGAGTAGACACATCTCGATGTGATATTGTAGTGAACGCCGTGAGTAGACACCTCTCGACCTGATAATGTAGTGAACGCCGTGAGTAGACACCTCTCGACCTGATATTGTAGTGAACGCCGTGAGTAGACATCTCTCGACCTGATATTATAGTGAACGCCGTGAGTAGACACCTCTCGACCTGATATTGTAGTGAACGTCGTGAGTAGACACCTTGACCTGATATTGTAGTGAACGCCGTGATTCGATCTGATATTGTAGTGAACGCCGTGAGTAGACACCTCTCGATCTGATATTGTAGTGAACGCCGTGAGTAGACACCTCTCGACCTGATATTGTAGTGAACACCGTGAGTAGACACCTTGACCTGATATTGTAGTGAGCGCCGTGGGTAGACACCTCTCGATCTGATATTGTAGTGAACGCCGTGAGTAGACACCTCTCGATATGATATTGTAGTGAACGCCGTGAGTAGACACCTCTCGACCTGATATTGTAGTGAACGCCGTGAGTAGACACCTCTCGACCTGATATTGTAGTGAACGCCGTGAGTAGACATCTCTCGACCTGATATTATAGTGAACGCCGTGAGTAGACACCTCTCGACCTGATATTGTAGTGAACGTCGTGAGTAGACACCTTGACCTGATATTGTAGTGAACGCCGTGATTCGATCTGATATTGTAGTGAACGCCGTGAGTAGACACCTCTCGATCTGATATTGTAGTGAACGCCGTGAGTAGACACCTCTCGACCTGATATTGTAGTGAACACCGTGAGTAGACACCTCGACCTGATATTGTAGTGAGCGCCGTGGGTGGACACCTCTCGATCTGATATTGTAGTGAGCGCCGTGAGTAGACACCTCTCGATCTGATATTGTAGTGAACGCCGTGAGTAGACACCTCTCGATCTGATATTGTAGTGAGCGCCGTGAGTAGACACCTCTCGATATGATATTGTAGTCAGTGCCGTGAGTAGACACCTCGAGACCTGATATTGTAGTGAACGCGGTGAGTAGACACCTCGACCTGATATTGTAGTGAACGCCGTAAGTTGACTCCTCTCGATCTGATATGGTAGTGAACGCCATGAGTAGACACCTCTCGATCTGATATTGTAGTGAACGCCGTGAGTAGACACCTCTCGATCTGATATCGTAGTGAGTGCCGTGAGTAGACACCTCTCGACCTGATATTGTAGTGAACGCGGTGAGTAGACACCTCGACCTGATATAGTAGTGAACGCGGTGAGTAGACACCTCGACCTGATATTGTAGTGAACGCTGTGAGTAGACACCTCTCGACCTGATATTATAGTGAACACCGTGAGTAGACACCTTGACCTGATATTGTAGTGAGCGCCGTGGGTAGACACCTCTCGATCTGATATTGTAGTGAACGCCGTGAGTAGACACCTCTCGATATGATATTGTAGTGAACGCCGTGAGTAGACACCTCTCGACCTGATATTGTAGTGAGCGCCGTAAGTTGACACCTCTCGACCTGATATTGCAGTGAGCGCCGTGAGTAGACACCTCTCGATCTGATATTGTAGTGAACGCCGTGAGTAGACACGTCTCGACCTGATATTGTAGTAAACGCCGTGAGTAGACACCTCTCGATCTGATATTCTAGTGAGTGCCGTGAGTAGACACCTGTCGACCTGATATTGTAGTGAACGCCGTGAGTAGACAGCTCTCGACCTGATATTGTAGTAAACGCCGTGAGTAGACACCTCTCGATCTGATATTGTAGTGAACGCCGTGAGTAGACACCTCTCGACCTGATATTGTAGTAAACGCCGTGAGTAGACACCTCGACCTGATATTGTAGTGAGCGCCGTGAGTAGACACCTCTCGATCTGATATTCTAGTGAGTGCCGTGAGTAGACACCTCTCGACCTGATATTGTAGTGAACGCCGTGAGTAGACAGCTCTCGACCTGATATTGTAGTAAACGCCGTGAGTAGACACCTCGACCTGATATTGTAGTGAACGCCGTGAGTAGACAGCTCTCGACCTGATATTGTAGTAAACGCCGTGAGTAGACACCTCTCGATCTGATATTGTAGTGAGTGCCGTGAGTAGACACCTCGACATGATATTGTAGTGAACGCCGTGAGTAGACACCTCTCGACCTGATATCGTAGTGAGTGCCGTGAGTAGACACCTCGACCGGATATTGTAGTGAACGCCGTGAGTAGACACCTCGACCTGATATTGTAGTGAACGCCGTAAGTTGACACCTCTCGATCTGATATTGTAGTGAACGCCGTGAGTAGACACCCCTCGATCTGATATTGTAGTGAACGCCGTGAGTAGACACCTCTCGATCTGATATTGTAGTGAGCGCCCTGAGTAGACACCTCTCGATATGATATTGTAGTGTGTGCCGTGAGTAGACACCTCTCGACCTGATATTGTAGTGAGCGCCGTGAGTAGACACCTCTCGATCTGATATTGTAGTGAGCGCCGTGAGTAGACACCTCGACCTGATATTGTAGTGTGTGCCGTGAGTAGACACCTCTCGACCTGATATTGTAGTAAGTGCCGTGAGTAGACACCTCTCGACCTGATATTGTAGTGAACGCGGTGAGTAGACACCTCGACCTGATATTGTAGTGAACGCCGTAAGTTGACACCTCTCGATCTGCTATTGTAGTGAACGCCGTGAGTAGACACCTCTCGATCTGATATTGTACTGAACGCCGTGAGTAGACACCTCTCGATCTGATATTGTAGTGAGCGCCGTGAGTAGATACCTGTCGATCTGATATTGTAGTGAACGCCGTGAGTAGACACCTCTCGATCTGATATTGTAGTGAACGCGGTGAGTAGACACCTCGACCTGATATTGTAGTGAACGCCGTAAGTTGACTCCTCTCGATCTGATATGGTAGTGAACGCCATGAGTAGACACCTCTCGATCTGATATTGTAGTGAATGCCGTGAGTAGACACCTCGACCTGATATTGTAGTGAGCGCCGTGAGTAGACACCTCGACCTGATATTATGGTGAACGCCGTGAGTAGAAACCTCTCGATCTGATATTATAGTGAACGCGGTGAGTAGACACCTCGACCTGATATTGATATTGTAGTGAACGCCGTAAGTTGACTCCTCTCGATCTGATATGGTAGTGAACGCCATGAGTAGACACCTCGATCTGATATTGTAGTGAATGCCGTGAGTAGACACCTCGACCTGATATTGTAGAGAGCGCCGTGAGTAGACACCTCTCGATCTGATATTGTAGTGAACGCGGTGAGTAGACACCTCGACCTGATATAGTAGTGAACGCGGTGAGTAGACACCTCGACCTGATATTATAGTGAACGCTGTGAGTAGACACCTCTCGACCTGATATTATAGTGAACACCGTGAGTAGACACCTTGACCTGATATTGTAGTGAGCGCCGTGGGTAGACACCTCTCGATCTGATATTGTAGTGAACGCCGTGAGTAGACACCTCTCGATATGATATTGTAGTGAACGCCGTGAGTAGACACCTCTCGACCTGATATTGTAGTGAACGCCGTAAGTTGACACCTCTCGACCTGATATTGTAGTGAGCGCCGTGAGTAGACATCTCTCGATCTGATATTGTAGTGAACGCCGTGAGTAGACACGTCTCGACCTGATATTGTAGTAAACGCCGTGAGTAGACACCTCGACCTGATATTGTAGTGAGCGCCGTGAGTAGACACCTCTCGATCTGATATTCTAGTGAGTGCCGTGAGTAGACACCTGTCGACCTGATATTGTAGTGAACGCCGTGAGTAGACAGCTCTCGACCTGATATTGTAGTAAACGCCGTGAGTAGACACCTCTCGATCTGATATTGTAGTGAACGCCGTGAGTAGACACCTCTCGACCTGATATTGTAGTAAACGCCGTGAGTAGACACCTCGACCTGATATTGTAGTGAGCGCCGTGAGTAGACACCTCTCGATCTGATATTCTAGTGAGTGCCGTGAGTAGACACCTCTCGACCTGATATTGTAGTGAACGCCGTGAGTAGACAGCTCTCGACCTGATATTGTAGTAAACGCCGTGAGTAGACACCTCGACCTGATATTGTAGTGAACGCCGTGAGTAGACAGCTCTCGACCTGATATTGTAGTAAACGCCGTGAGTAGACACCTCTCGATCTGATATTGTAGTGAGTGCCGTGAGTAGACACCTCGACATGATATTGTAGTGAAAGCCGTGAGTAGACACCTCTCGACCTGATATCGTAGTGAGTGCCGTGAGTAGACACCTCTCGACCGGATATTGTAGTGAACGCCGTGAGTAGACACCTCGACCTGATATTGTAGTGAACGCCGTAAGTTGACACCTCTCGATCTGATATTGTAGTGAACGCCGTGAGTAGACACCCCTCGATCTGATATTGTAGTGAACGCCGTGAGTAGACACCTCTCGATCTGATATTGTAGTGAGCGCCCTGAGTAGACACCTCTCGATATGATATTGTAGTGTGTGCCGTGAGTAGACACCTCTCGACCTGATATTGTAGTGAGCGCCGTGAGTAGACACCTCTCGATCTGATATTGTAGTGAGCGCCGTGAGTAGACACCTCGACCTGATATTGTAGTGTGTGCCGTGAGTAGACACCTCTCGACCTGATATTGTAGTAAGTGCCGTGAGTAGACACCTCTCGACCTGATATTGTAGTGAACGCGGTGAGTAGACACCTCGACCTGATATTGTAGTGAACGCCGTAAGTTGACACCTCTCGATCTGCTATTGTAGTGAACGCCGTGAGTAGACACCTCTCGATCTGATATTGTACTGAACGCCGTGAGTAGACACCTCTCGATCTGATATTGTAGTGAGCGCCGTGAGTAGACACCTCTCGACCTGATATTGTAGTAAACGCCGTGAGTAGACACATCGATCTGATATTGTAGTGAGCGCCGTGAGTAGATACCTGTCGATCTGATATTGTAGTGAACGCCGTGAGTAGACACCTCTCGATCTGATATTGTAGTGAACGCGGTGAGTAGACACCTCGACCTGATATTGTAGTGAACGCCGTAAGTTGACTCCTCTCGATCTGATATGGTAGTGAACGCCATGAGTAGACACCTCTCGATCTGATATTGTAGTGAATGCCGTGAGTAGACACCTCGACCTGATATTGTAGTGAGCGCCGTGAGTAGACACCTCGACCTGATATTATGGTGAACGCCGTGAGTAGAAACCTCTCGATCTGATATTATAGTGAACGCGGTGAGTAGACACCTCGACCTGATATTGATATTGTAGTGAACGCCGTAAGTTGACTCCTCTCGATCTGATATGGTAGTGAACGCCATGAGTAGACACCTCGATCTGATATTGTAGTGAATGCCGTGAGTAGACACCTCGACCTGATATTGTAGTGAGCGCCGTGAGTAGACACCTCTCGATCTGATATTGTAGTGAGTGCCGTGAGTAGACACCTCTCGAGCTGATATTGTAGTGAACGCGGTGAGTAGACACCTCGACCTGATATAGTAGTGAACGCGGTGAGTAGACACCTCGACCTGATATTGTAGTGAACGCTGTGAGTAGACACCGCTCGACCTGATATTGTATTAAGCGCCATGAGTAGACACCTCTCGATCTGATATTGTACTGAACGCCGTTAGACACCTCTCGATCTGATATTGTAGTGAGTGCCGTGAGTAGACACCTCGACCTGATATTGTAGTGAACGCGGTGAGTAGACACCTCTCGATCTGATATTGTAGTGAACGCCGTGAGTAGACACCTCTCAATCTGATATTGTAGTGAGCGCCGTGAGTAGATACCTGTCGATCTGATATTGTAGTGAACGCCGTGAGTAGACACCTCGACCTGATATTGTAGTGAGCGCCGTGAGTAGACACCTCGATCTGATATTCTAGTGAGTGCCGTGAGTAGACACCTCTCGACCTGATATTGTAGTGAACGCCGTAAGTTGACTCCTCTCGATCTGATATGGTAGTGAACGCCATGAGTAGTCACCTCGATCTGATATTGTAGTGAATGCCGTGAGTAGACACCTCGACCTGATATTATGGTGAACGCCGTGAGTAGACACCTCTCGATCTGATATTGTAGTGAGTGCCGTGAGTAGACACCTCTCGAGCTGATATTGTAGTGAACGCGGTGAGTAGACACCTCGACCTGATATAGTAGTGAACGCGGTGAGTAGACACCTCGACCTGATATTGTAGTGAACGCTGTGAGTAGACACCGCTCGACCTGATATTGTATTAAGCGCCATGAGTAGACACCTCTCGATCTGATATTGTACTGAACGCCGTTAGACACCTCTCGATCTGATATTGTAGTGAGTGCCGTGAGTAGACACCTCGACCTGATATTGTAGTGAACGCGGTGAGTAGACACCTCGACCTGATATTGTAGTGAACGCCGTAAGTTGACACCTCTCGACCTGATATTGTAGTGAGCGCCGTGAGTAGACACCTCTCGATCTGATATTGTAGTGAACGCCATGAGTAGACACCTCTCGATCTGATATTCTAGTGAGCGCCGTGAGTAGACACCTCTCGACCTGATATTGTAGTGAACGCCGTGAGTAGACAGCTCTCGACCTGATATTGTAGTAAACGCCGTGAGTAGACACCTCGACCTGATATTGTAGTGAGCGCCGTGAGTAGACACCTCGATCTGATATTTTAGTGAGTGCCGTGAGTAGACACCTCGACCTGATATTGTAGTGACCGCCGTGAGTAGACACCTCGACCTGATATTGTAGTGAACGCCGTGAGTAGACAGCTCTCGACCTGATATTGTAGTAAACGCCGTGAGTAGACACCCCTCGATCTGATATTGTAGTGAACGCCGTGAGTAGACACCTCTCGATCTGAAATTGTAGTGAGCGCCCTGAGTAGACACCTCTCGATATGATATTGTAGTGAGTGCCGTGAGTAGACAGCTCTCGACCTGATATTGTAGTGAGCGCCGTGAGTAGACACCTCTCGACCTGATATTGTAGTGAGCGCCGTGAGTAGACACCTCTCGACCTGATATTGTACTGAACGCCGTAAGTTGACACCCCTCGATCTGATATTGTAGTGAGCGCCGTGAGTAGACACCTCTCGATCTGATATTGTAGTGAGCGCCGTGAGTAGACACCTCTCGATCTGATATTGTAGTGTGTGCCGTGAGTAGACACCTCTCGACCTGATATTGTAGTAAGTGTCGTGAGTAGACACCTCTCGATCTGATATTGTAGTGAACGCCGTGAGTAGACACCTCTCCATCTGATATTGTACTGAACGCCGTGAGTAGACACCTCTCGATCTGATATTGTAGTGAGCGCCGTGAGTAGACACCTCTCGATATGATATTGTAGTGAGTGCCGTGAGTAGACACCTCTCGACCTGATATTGTAGTGAACGCGGTGAGTAGACACATCGACCTGATATTGTACTGAACGCCGTAAGTTGACACCCCTCGATCTGATATTGTAGTGAACGCCGTGAGTAGACACCTCTCGATCTGATATTGTAGTGAACGCCGTGAGTAGACACCTCTCAATCTGATATTGTAGTGAGCGCCGTGAGTAGACACCTGTCGATCTGATATTGTGGTGAACGCCGTGAGTAGACACCTCTCGATCTGATATTGTAGTGAACGCCGTGAGTAGACACCTCTCGATCTGATATTGTAGTGAACGCCGTGTGTAGACACCTCTCGATCTGATATTGTAGTGAACGCCATGAGTAGACACCTCTCGACCTGATATTGTAGTGAACGCCGTGAGTAGACACCTCTAGACCTGATATTGCAGTGAACGCCGTGAGTAGACACCTCGACCTGATATTGTAGTGAACGCCGTGAGTAGACACCTCTCGACCTGATATTGTAGTGAGCGCCGTGAGTAGACACCTCGACCTGATATTGTAGTGAACGCCGTGAGTACACACCTCGATCTGATATTGTAGTGAACGCCGTGAGTAGACACCTCTCGACCTGATATTGTAGTGAACGCCGTGAGTAGACCCTCTCGATCTGACATTGTAGTGAACGCCGTGAGTACACACCTCGATCTGATATTGTAGTGAACGCCGTGAGTAGACACCTCTCGACCTGATATTGTAGTGAACGCCGTGAGTAGACACCTCTCGACCTGATATTGTAGTGAACGCCGTGAGTAGACCCTCTCGATCTGACATTGTAGTGAACGCCGTGAGTACACACCTCGATCTGATATTGTAGTGAACGCCGTGAGTAGACACCTCTCGACCTGATATTGTAGTGAACGCCGTGAATAGACACCTCTCCACATGATATTGCAGTAAACGTGAGCGTTGCAATACGTTTGATAGATACCTTCAGTGGTTAGTTACCATGCATGCAGTCTGTTCTGGTAACATCTTTCTGGATCTTCCACTGCTGTGTGACTAAGAGAGCAATTGTTCTGTCGTTTCTTTCACCAGGTGTGTCCTGGGTACGTTGCCACGGATATGTCCAGCATGAAGGGTCCCAGGACCCCTGACAAAGGTACACGTCACCATGACGATCGTGTGTGAGGGGTTTGTACAGTAGCACATGGGGTACATCTACTACTCACAATTAGCTAAGGATCACCTCTATGCAGAGATATCTGAGTGTATAACAGGTGACTGTGTAATTCTACTATAATTACCTTTACCATGCATGGTGGCTCACGAGTAACAGAATTGGGGAAGGTTTATCTGTATTGTAGTAGAATTACACAGTCACTTGTTATACACTAAAATATCTCTGCATAGAGGTGACCCTTACCAAATTGTGAGTAGTATATACACACACGGGTAACGAATTTGTTATGTTTACAATTTTTTTTTTTATAACTTCTCCCCAGTGAAATAGTCACATCATATGAATGATAACTGTATGTTGTTGATGTTTTTTGTTTTGTTTTTTCCTTGGAGGAGTGGTCGGCAGTTAGTTATATGCTCAGATCAAGGCATAACATTGAATGAAAGAATACTGATTAACAATCAAGAAAAGGTTTCTTCATGTCATCAATTTACTTCTGTATACCTTGAACATAAATGCAATACTTACTCCCAAAAGAAATTTATTCCAGTGTTTAATGTGCAACCTTGCGTTTGCTTCCATGCAAGTTTGTTTATCCGTCCCTATTTCCTTGTCCCGCAAAGTTTAAGCTTCTTGGCCCAATTTAGCCTTCAGGGCAATCCCAATCGAGGAGAGAACCTGTCCCACGTGTAATGGCATCGAGAACAAGCATCATTTGTTATCAGAGTGACAGCTGTATAGCCACTGGCTACTTGCACCATCTTGCCAAAACATTATTGGCGAAGACCTGGCCATGCACAATGTATAGTCCTTATGACGACGACAAATGCAACAGTATTAAATACGCTAGCAGAATTTGTATATAAGGCGTTTGAACTATTCGGAAATTTCACGGAATGAGATTGTATTGCATTGTATAAATTATTCATTCATTTTTTATATGCATGGACATGTGACCTAAAATGTTCCACTTTTTCGTGTCCCAGGGGCAGAGACTCCCATCTACTTGGCCTTGCTTCCGGCAAAGACAAACGTGAGCGGACAGTTTCTGCGAGACAAGAAAGCAATCGACTGGAAAGTGGTCTTGGAACTGAAAATGGCCGACCTGCTATGAATGGCGCTCTCAGTGCCATAAATTAATAAAGTCTCCCGAAAATGTATTTTTTTTGTAATTTTCCAAGATGATAAATGGCTAGGCTGTATGTCTGTTCTCATATGTAGTTTAGTGTATCTGATACAATTGTACTTGTTTTTTTTCCACCGGGAAGGGGTGGGGGGGGGGGCGGTGTTACCCGGTGGTCCATTTGGTATCGCGTTCGGTAATTGTCGAATATGCTCTGATAGGCCAGGCGGCCGGTGCGTGGTTTCAACCCTACCTGTGCAAACGTCAATATACATGTGGGAATGGTTTCAAAAGGCGAGAGCTATGAACTTCCGGATATCAGGACCTATGATACAGGAGAAATCACGAGACTTTGCCATCAAACTCCGCTACGACAATTTCAAAGCTTCGAGACTACAATTGTTTTCTTACTACATCACCGACATCCCCCCCCCACCCTCACTGCATCTCGCCGCCTTATTGTTGGCGCGAGATAATCCCATAATCCCTTAATCCCATCGATAATAACACTAACTGTTTTTATTGGGCAAATTTCGCTAATGAGACCACCCCGCTATTGAGACCACTTTTGCTCAGTCCCGTAGGTGGTCTTAATAGCGGGGTTCCACTGTATGCGCAGTATGTCTTCGTTCACAAACAGTAGAGGACATGGCTCCTCTCTTCCCCACTTTCCATTGTCTCGATGACCTATACAAGCTAAAGCGTCCTACATTGACCTGGAGTGATTATTTGCTTTAATTCATCTTTTGATCGTGATATCCTGTTGCTGTTACTTATTTGTTGAGTCTTGCTTGGATTACTGCGCTATGTCTAGCTCATGTCCTACGCTTAATGAACAACAAGCGTGATATCTTTATGTGATGTTAAACGATACCTTGTTACGTACGTATTTAAAGCCAGAATAAAGAGTTTTAGAGTACAGAAAATGCGGATATTTTAAACAGTGGCCATGACGCTAAATAAACGACTTTATTTGAATCATACCTCATATGCTTTACTCGCTGATATACTTCACTCAAATCGCAAAGCTCTCAGCCCACAAAAGGAGCTATTCCGAATAATCATATGCTCCTAAATTGCCGGTGATGTTCGGTTGCCTCTCTGGTGTAGTGTTGCTGATCAATAGGTCATAGGTTCGAATCCGGGCATCGGCACCCCTCATCTGAACGTTCGGTGAGGTTCCTTGGCCCAGTTGACCCCGTGTGCACGAAAGCGACCTAAAGCACCAATTAATTGGTTGGCGTTCATTTCGCCGGTATGCATCCGACAATTCAGACCTTGTGCAGTATTAACGAAAGTGTACGAGATTTTAAAGTGCTCATACAGCCATTACCTAAATACATTTCTGGACCTGTTTCAGAGATTTATAAAGATATATTTTCATATGCGTTTTGAGTTTAAGTGGCAAGATTGCGTCAACAATGTCCGTATTTTGAGGACTTGCCACTTTTCCGCGCGTTCCCCTGTATCAATCAGATCGAAAATGGCCTCAAAAACACCCGCTTCCAGCGTGTGTACACTAGACCTATAACATTGTTGTTAGGCCCGCGGAACCTCAATAATCGGGTGCCGCGTGAACATTTTAAATGTTCCTCGTGGGAGAAAAGCGACTTAAAATACTGAGCGACACAACACGGCGCGAAACCCCACGGAATGGTGGCCCTACAGTTCCATTTATCGTTTGTGTATCTCGCTGTAAGCGGCAGAACCAAGGCGAGCCATATTTGGCTAACCTTGCTAATTGAAGACAACTAGTCGTATGCAACCCCCCCCCCCCGCCCCGCCACCCCCTCAACACACACACATACCGGGTAAACACTCCACCAAAAGTACCCCCCCCCCCCCCACCCGCATTTGAATTTTAAGAAATCCTGGATTTGCCCTTAAAATGTAAATCCACTTGCACGAGTTTTTCTTAAGTTTGGACTCTTACCTATGGCAACAAATCTTCATGCCCATAGCAACAATTTAGACGTCATGCCCATAACAACAAATCTTCATTTCTGTAGCAACAACTCGTCATTTCTTATGTTATGGGGAGGATTTTAACGGAAGAAGAACATCACAAATTCAAATCAGAGGATCTCGTTTCGGGCTCAAGCAAAGAACTTCAAAGAACAAGTAAATTCTTTGGTTCTAGCAATGATATAGTATTATGACGTCATTTATAGAGCGCGTTATGACATTTCTTCACTTACATTCCGATGATGTCACAGTATGACCTTGACGACGTGTACGCCACGATGACATTATGACGTTTCTTTCCGGTGTGTTATGGAGAGCCGCAGCCATGGGAGCAGCGGAGCCATTTCCACTCGATGCTTTGTCGAGCCCCCGAAGCCCCCATGCCTCCAACCATACCCCCCCCCCCCTGCGGGTTCAATGTCTTTATGTGGACCCCCAGCGCCAAATATTTAAGCCCTGCCAGTTTCAAATTCCTGGGTCTGACCATGGAATCTGCCTAGCTAGCTTCTCTCGTGTACAGTTTTCATTTGATTGGGGTTCATACATTGGCACTTTCAGTCTAAAAACAAAGGCTAAATCGTGACCTCCTCTTTTCAGAGACCCACGATAGCTCAATGTATGTCCTTCACGTGCTCAAAAGCGGCCTAAAACACTAACATTTCATTTCTGAATCGGAGACACGCCTACAACTGTTGGTTCGCTGATTGGTTTTCTGGTATTTATCCTCTGATTTTCACCAATAAACGCCAGGTGGCGGTACGTGCAATCTTGCTATGTACGTGAAGTCATCTGGACAGATACGGTCCAATAAGGCAATGAACCCCTGCAGTGTCTTTTAACTTTTAATAATTAATCAGACGTGTCGCATCTTTACCTTCAAACCACTGAGAAAATAGACATTACAGTGCGTCGGGTAAACTGTTCTATCGCAGTACGCAGCGTGTCATAACTAATACGTTTTTCATCTGTAAAATTAAGTCCTAATATGGCTTTTACCAATTACATTGACATTACATGGAAGGTATTCGGGGGGATTCGCAGATGTTACGCAAAGACTGGCGTCATGGCAGCCGTCTTGGTAAGGAGAAGTACGCAGTGTATGTTGAATAACTTATAAAGCTTTATTGAGATCACATCACAAAACCATTCGGAAAGAAAATGACACCCAGAGATAAGTCTCCAACGTCTCACAGTGCCCCTTCGATCCTGCTTGGAGTAGTATCCATGACTGGCCGCAGGGGTGATCCACTCATAGTAGACCCAATCAGTGGGGGGGGGCGCTCTATTCTGTGGTCAAGGATGTAATCCCCTCGCCCCCCCCCCCCCCACCAGACACACTTCCCTGCCTTCCACCCAGTGACGATGCCGATGGAAAGGACATTATGAGGGGACTTCAGGTTCACCGTCGCAGTTGCTCCCTGAGCCCCCCCCCCTCCCCTCCCCTACCCTCTGGCCTCCCATATCGCCGGATTCATCGTAAAGGTATGGACGGCAGATGGACGGAAAAGACTTCTAAGGTTGTGTTCATCATCCCTTCATTTATCATTCAGCTTAGGCATGCCATTTTGGAGGTTCATTACACCGCTGCTGACGTCGTGACCACAAGGCTGACACTTTTTTTTATATAATGCCGTTGAGCGGAAGGGCCGTTTCACTCACCGAACAAATACGCACGTTTCCGGGCCGTGTATAAAGCCCTGGTGATCACACTTGCGATTAAATGAAAGGGTCAAACACGTCGCCGCGAAATTCAATGAAACCCGTGTAGCATTCGATTAATTGGTAGAAAAATATATATATATATTATACTCTGCCGTTCAACTATAACACACTGACGCGTAAGTCGATAATTTCAGCAGGGCATTTTTGAAATTATACCCATTTGCTGAGTCAACACTTCAACCTGTACATCCTACACCACTGTCGGGTGGTGAAGAATAGAATTTCGCTCTGCCACGCTATAGCGTAAGCTCGGCTTGCGATAGGGCTCAGGTACTTTACGGATTTCCTTGCTGGCAGCGAGTTATTTGCACACGTCACGTGACCACAGCCAGACCGCTCTCGCTTTTCGTGGTCGGTACTTCAGTGACCCAGTTTGGTCCATACTTGACTACCGAGGTAGGGTGGTGCTGGTGGTGTGAGGGGCTGGAGGTGGGGGGGGGGGGGGGGGGCTCAATTATCGCTTCACGCTACGCTGTCCCAGCAGCCGCTCCTTGGCCCTGACGTATTGCCGGATATCCGGTGTGACTTCCATCTCGTATTTCATGGGGTTGCCCAGTGGCGCCGCCTGGTGGCGGGCGATGGAGGGTTGCTGCGTGAGGACGGTCCGAGTGGCGCTGATGAACAGCAAGCGATCGACGAACGCGATGTCCTCCCCCGTGTACTTCAGGATCCCTTCGGACAGCTCCCGCAATCCGGACACGACCTCAAAGGGACTCGTCATCTCCATCTGGGGCGGGAAGCGGTCGGCCACCATGGCGTACCACTGGCTGGTCGGCATGGTGATGGGGAGGCACTCCACCTGCCACTCCACGTCCAGCCCCAGGCTCTGCAGGTCCTTGATGATGCTCAGGTAGTGGTCCTCATTCTCCGTGATCCGGGTCTTCGCGTCCTGGAACACCGGAAGCGAGTTCATACTTCCGGGTCGATGGATGATGAGCAGGCGTCCGAAGTCTTCCAGCGTGTTCAGCAAGTCGCTGTAAGTCTTCCGCGGCTCCGCCAGGTAGCGCACCGCGTCGTTCAGCAGGATCTTATCAAAATGGCGGCCGGAGTAGGATTCGCTGGCTCGCCGGAAGTAGTCCTCCGCGCCGACGTTGGCGACTTTAATCGGGAGCATCCGGTGATTGGGACTCTCCTCGTAGTGGATATGTCCCGGGATCACTGACGTCACGGGCTTGAGGAGGCAGAAGCGATCCTGAAGGACGGGAACCAGGGTGCCGCGCGCGTTCCCGACGTAACACAGCCGGTCGGTGGGGTCCAGCTCCAGATACCTGTGGATCAGCTCACACATCTTCCGCTCGTACGACGCCCCGAAGTTGAAGCGTTCGTGCTGAGGGACGTGAGACAAGGTCAGGCTGGAGCGGAGGTCAGTCTCGGAAATTACCGAGAACGGACGCGGCGATTCGGGTCCCAGCTGGAAACTGGCCATTTCGGCGATTTTCTTTGGCGTGCCGCGTTAGTAAGTTGTCCGTCGCTGGTGTGTCCCTATCTGGATGTCGCTTAGCGCTCCGTCCTCAATGGCACCTTCCGCTGACGACGTTACAGTGAACTCACCAACCGCAAACAATGTCTGAAAGAGCAAATAAAATACAGTTGTGGAACATCATTAAAGACATGATAGCAACCCATTTTTTATGCGGACACACGTCACGACTAATCCGACTGCAGTGACGAGCTCTCATGATCTCAGATAGGGGTATATTCAGTCGTGAGCGCAAATGTTGCAAAGTAAATTGAATACTTATAATCGCTGTACATAATTGCCACCCAGACGGATGCCAAATAAGTTGTCACTTGATCTACAGCAAATCAAGCGATCAAATCACCGAAATTATCAGAGACAACTAGGTTCACCGTGAATGTGCAAGGGAAACATGGTTTGTACTCTCTGTAGCACGGTTTGTTTAATCTTGACTACCATGACCAGACAGTGTGCTTTGATAATGTATCAGGCTTTCGCATCGACTTTGGAAGTACGCTCCAGTCACAATACTTGGACGTTTCATCGATTTTGCAGCCTGGTATAGAGGGTCCCACCTATATAAACTCTCCTGGCGTGACGAGTGGAGTTGCGTGCGAACGCCTGGCCATAGTTTCCAACCCCCCGAGGGCCGCAAGCAATCAATGCCGTAAGGGTGCTTGTACGTCACAACCCACGGGACGCCGACACGACACGTGAGGGGAGGGGGGGGGGGGGGTGGACGGGGTGGGGGTGCGGGGTGGGGAGACTTCACGCTCCAGTGGGTATCGATGAGAAGGCACGAACTAAGGTCGTGAACGATATCAGTACACATTTGCCTTGAAGCAATGGATGATAACGATAATATGGTATAACCAATGGCACAGGGAGAGGCTTAGGTTTGGCCTCCGCGAGCCGGCGGAGGGGCCAATTTAGCGTACAAAAACTGATGACAATAATTAGTCGGATTTAAATCACTCGGTTTTATGATTTAAATCACTCGGTTTTATGCTGAATGATTTGTATACTATTAAACAGTTGGTGCCAGGGTATTAGCTAGAGACCCGTCTGCCCGCCGGATGGGCGGGCAGTTTCGATTTTGGCGGGCAGAATTTCAGTTTGGCGGGCACTCAGGCGCTGTTTACCCGCCCAAAAAAATGAGCACCCCGCCCCCCCAGTCGTAAGTTTTCAAAGCACAGAGCACCCCCCACCCACACACACACACGGTCACAAGTTTTCGGAGCCCCCCCCCCCCGATCGTAAGTTTTCAAAGCACACACAACCCCCCCCCCACCCCACCCCCGGTCGCAATGTTGGCTGGCAAAAAAAAAATCCTGGCTAAGACCCTGGTTGGTGCCACGCTAAAACAACTATATTCTTCTTCTGTGTTTAATGGGTTATAACGCCCCAAATAGTAGAAGGGAATACCTTTTCTACTCATTTTCGCACATACCAATTTAAATTCTGGGAGCGAGAAAAGTCACGTCAAAGAGGAATAAAAACGCATGTGCTCTTACAGTGATACTCAGATTCCCTCTGCTCATTGGCTTGAACTCCACAAAAACACTCAGCCATGAGAACAATACACGCCCTCCGCAATAGATGCCTACGCACTGCATCAAAGCTCACCTGTCAATCTTGTAACATCATTGGGGAATTTCCAAATGCCGCTCAGATGCAATGCCCTAAGAACTAAACCTACCGGGAGTTCAGTTTTCCTACTTTGACGAACGAGTCTATAGTGATTTCGTGGAATAAAAACTGTAAACTCCCATTGAAACACATTCTTATTTGTTTATCTTCCATAAACAATTTTAACCTTGAGGTAAAATTTAAGCAGCGACGATACATAACAAGAGCACCAAAGCGGAACAGCTTTCCCACCCTACAACCGTCCATGCATGCGTCCAAACGACTTCTCAGCTTCCAAATTGCTATACCATATATATATATATGTATATATATAACTTAGCATTCATTTGTCGCTGCAGGTGATTAGTGCAGATATACCAGCATACAATTATAATTAATATTATACAATTGGCAGTGGCGTGGCCATGCAGACGTAACCCAAGCACGGCGAACACGTGCTGTCTACGGTATTATTTTGAAAAGTTCGGCGATACCAATAAAGTCAGCGATATTTATATGAGTATAATATTATTAAATGCTTACACTTATTTACTGCATGGAGACTTGTAAAGGGCGACTAAAGTAAAAACCAATATTGCTCTCAAACGAATGCCATACACATATGATATCGTAAGTAAAGAAAGTATATATCGGTAGTTGTGCCGTATATGCAGTCTTACCAGGTGTGCATGTGATCAAACCATCGCCTAGACGAGATTAGATTATACACAAAGAAATATATTACCACGGCAAGATACGTAAGCTTACTTGATCTGGTGTGAATGAATGTGGAATTGTGGCAAATCGTAACAAATACAAGGAACTACAGATGTATTCCCACGGTAAACAATTAAATGTATAGTTACCCTTGTTATTTCTTGTACATATTAAGCCTGCCACACCTCAGTAGTCCTATAAACCTCACAGCCAAGCCTCTGCTACTGGTAGGCATGCGCCAGGCACAGAAATGTGTGTCGTCTCGCGTGTAGTTACGTCTAAAGAGGGTGCGATGTTTACACACCTCTCACAACCGGCAGACGGACAAGTTCTCACAGGAGCAGACGACAACAGACGTCGAACTCGGCTTGCGGATCACGCATGTTTTCATGGAAGTGTCTGTCAAACAAACCCTGCCGCTGGTGGGTTGAGCTGTGGACGAGCGGCAGGCCAGTGGTGGTTAGATTCGAGGCGAGCCCAGGCGGGGCTGGCTGGGTGGCAGGGCTCGCCTGCATGACAACGGGGCGGCGTCGTCCCGGTCGGGTCAAAACAACGGGCGCTGGCGCCTGTTGCCAAGGACGCGTCATGAATATTCATGTCGCTAGCCTGGTACCAATCTTCACACGCTTGGGGCGCCTTTGGGGTGTACTGGTGTGGTTTTATACCAGTGGTCCAAGGGGTGGGAAGTGGGGGGGGGGGGGGGGGCGGCAATGGGATATTTCCGTTCCTCGGGAATAGGTTTTTCAAGTTGAACGTGTACTGGGAATGGAATCTTAGCCGACCGTCGTGATCAAGGATTTTTATTAATCGTGAACTGAGGATATAAGCTTAATAAATAATAAATTTAACTTATAATAAATAACCGTCATTTGGGAATTTTAAATCGCCAATTTATATCATGTATCCGCCCCTTCCATTGTATGCCGGGAGTTCTCCGTTTATTTCATCGTGATTTGGGAATAAAGAAATTTGTTCTTCGTGATTTCAGAACACGACTCCCCCCCCCCCCCTCCCCCATACCAGAGACCTATATGTAGGGTAGAGTGGGGCAAAACGCCTACCTTAAGCAAGATGCGCCATATTTATTTTCAGTAGGGAGGACCGGGGGAAGTAGGCCCTCGGGGTACGTTAGCCCACATCGATTTTTTCGACTTTACACCCCTAAAGCACCAAGTTGTGTCATGTGATGCGGTCATGTGATGAATGTTTTACGTCCCAGAATTGTTTCATCAAGATCGAGCTGCGCGACGAACAGTTTGGCGGGAAGTGAACTTTTTCTGCCAGTTAAGTAAATAACAGTTCCGCCATGTGTTCTTCGCATTTCAAGTATGTCCTGTAGAGTTAGAAAATGAATAATTTACCGAAAGTCATGTACCATGTGCGCCTAATTTTGATTACAAATTGAAGACTCTAACTTCTAGTCCAATTCATATTTCTTGCATCCAAATATAGCAGACACGTTTGGGGCACATCCACCCGCTTGAGTCGGGGCAAGTTGGCCCCCTTTGGTGAACATGCCCCGGTCGCCTGGTCTAATGTACCCCATATGCATAACATGGAACATCTATACAACGTTCACACAATGGAAAGGTGGCCCTAACATAAGACTGACAGCCCTACCTGATGCAGACACTGCTTTAGGGGCGCACCATCTCATATCGGGGTGGGGGGGGGTGGCTAGAAAATAAATTACCATGCAATTTTTTTATTTTTCACAAATTTATTGACATTTTATTATTTTTTTTGTATCTTTGTCATCAAATTATTTATTTCTTTAGACACCGATAAGGATATTTGACAAGGAATTTTTTTTTGAATTATGAAAACAAGTTATTTTTTTTCTAGCATCTGAAAAGCAAACATTTTTTTCCCCCAAATAGTCAAAACAAACTATTCGTTTCAAATATTTTCTAGGCCCCCCCCCCTGATATGAAATGGTGCGCCCCTTATACATGACCCCAAAGATCTTCAACAATAAGTTACAGCCCTTGCTGCAAGACTTGTGATAACCGCAATACAGATGTGGTAATGAAGGACAGGGGTTCTACATATAGTAATATGATGGGACAGCTTACTATTCAATTCAGATTTAAGATTCAATTACTAATTAATATTGATATTAGTATAAACACCTTGTAAGTCAATCATACAGCCGAGTTATATAGTGGCCTATATATAGACATACCTAGTTTGATATTGCAGGATGGTCCGGAATTATGTACCGAAAACCGACCGATTGAAGAAGGCCCCCCTGATGTGATAAAGCAGGCTGTTGCTCATTGCCTTAGAACTAGAGATGGCACTAGAACTAACGCAAAAATCTTCGACATCCCACGTTCAACTATTAGAAGATACGTAGCTAATATGCGGAAGGTAACCAACTCTGACACGGACACGCTAACAGCCAACATTGAAGTGGGATATTCCAAACACCGCCAGGTGTTCACCACAGAACAAGAAGGGGAGCTTGTCAAGTATATGAGAAGAGCTGCAGATATATACTTTGGTCTAAGTCCTAAAGAGGTACGCCTGTTGGCATATCAGTGTGCTAGGCATTTTGACATACTAATGCCCCAGTCGTGGAAAGAGAGAGCTTGTGCTGGACCTGACTGGTTCACCAGCTTCTTGAAAAGACACCCTTCCCTCTCTATAAGAACCCCTGAGGCTACTAGTATAGGTAGAGCGACAGCATTTAACCAAGAAACTGTTGCACGGTTCTTTTCCAAACTGGCAATGGTTATGGATCGACACAAATTCGCGGCAAAGGACATATAGAATATCGATGAGAACGGGGTGACAACAGTCGACCAAAAGCCACAGCGGATCGTTGCTCCCACAGGTGTCAAACAGATAGGTTCACTGACATCTGGTGAGAGGGGGGAGCTTGTCACTCTTTGTGCAGCCGTCTCAGCCATTGGCCAAGCAATGCCACCATTTTTGGTGTTTCCGCGAGTGAAGTTCAAGGACCACTTTTTGCGTGGAGCACCTACGGGATCTTCTGGCGCTGCCCACAAGTCAGGATGGATGACTGGGGACAGCCTTCTCAAGTTCCTACATCATTTCGTTGATAATGCCAAACCGTCGAAGGAGCAGCCCGTTCTCATTATATTAGACAACCATGATTCTCACCTGCCTTTGGATGCCCTTCAGTACGCTAAAGATCATGGTATCATTATGTTGTCCTTCCCACCCCACTGCTCCCACAGGATGCAGCCATTGGACGTTTCTGTTTTCGGGCCATTCAAAAAGCGAGTGGGATGTGCTCAATCCAACTGGTTGCGAAACCACCCTGGAAAAAGCCTTGACAATATATGATACGCCTGGTATATTCTGCGAGGCTTGGAAAGATTCACTCTCTCAACGCAACATTACGGCTGGCTTTGAAAAGTCTGGGATATATCCATACAATGCTGATATATTTACGGATGTGGATTTTGCCCCATCAGCGGTCACAGATCGTGATCAAGTTGGAGAGAGTTCAAAGGAAGACCCAAGAGCTGCTCCTCAGTCGCCATCGGAAGGCCAAGGCCCTGCCCCTCAATCGCCAACGGAAGGCCAAGGCCCTGCCCCTCAATCGCCAACAGAAAGCCAAGGCCCTGCCCCTCAATCGCCAACGGAAGGCCAAGGCCCTGCCCCTCAATCGCACGTGGAAGGCCAAGGCCCTGCCCCTCAATCGCTTGTGGAAGGCCAAGGCCCTGCCCCTGGGTCGCCTATGGAAGGCCAAGGCCCTGCTCCTGGGTCGCCAATGGAACGCCAAGATTCTGCCCCGCAGTCACCTGAGCAAGGCCAAGGCCCTGCCCCTGGGTCGCCAACGGAACGCCAAGGCCCTGCTCCTCGGGCGCCAATGGAAGGCCAAGGCCCTGCTCCTGGGTCGCCAAAGGAACGCCAAGACTCTGCCTCAGTCACCTGAGCAAGGCCAAGGACATCGTTCGTGGTGTCTGTAGTTCATTTTCGAAAAAGACTACAACACTGGGACGTGCGATATCATTGTTGCAGCCTTGTGTAATGCAATGCGAACCACGGCATGCATCTATCAAGAGACAGATAGGGTGTACCGGGAGACCCGACAAACACCTGGTCGTCCGGGACTTCAGTCAAATCACATAATAACACTATTTCTTAGTGGTGACGGTGTCGCAGCACACTACGCTGCAAATGTTCCTACTCCCTCCGTTTCAGAGCCTGCTACTACCATTTCAAAGCCTGATCTCATCGTCAACAAGCCTGCTAACGTGTCTAAGGACCAACCGGATCTTCGCGAAGACCGTTTTGCGCAGCAGAGCGGAAATTCATTCTCGGCCATTGAAGTTCAGCCTCATCCTAAGGCTCCGCACAGGAAGTTAATGACCAAGGGTAGAAAACGAAGACGAGCTGCAATCCTAACCGATACACCAGAAAAAGGAGCTATCGAAGCCGAAACACGCAACAGAAACAAAAGGCAAATGAACATATCGGTGTTACAAAAGAAAAGACTAAATCAAAAACAGGTAAAGAACCCAAAGCAAAGAGAAGAAACAGAATGAAGCGAAGAAGAAGCCATTCGTCTAGTGATGATTCCTCTGAATATTTCTGTCTTGTGTGTCTATCACCATGGTCAGAAAGCAGGAAAGGAGAGGTGTGGGTGCAATGCGCATCATGTAACGACTGGTCTCACAGATAATGTACAGGTATGGAGTCCCCTCTCTACGTATGCCACAATTGCAACTCTGATCACGATTCGATTTATACCAAATAATTCCGAGTAACTTGTAGCGATCCAAGTGTTTTGTTAAAGATTTCGTTGGTTGTGTCTAGATTGTTTAGGATAACGTTGTATTTCTAATAAAAAAAAGGGTGTAAGACGGACGAATTTATTTGCGTTTTGTAACATGGGCGTACTTGCCCCGCGGGTTGGGTCAACGTGCCCCGTCACGGGGCACATTAGCCCTTGTCGGGTGCCTCTGCTAAACTGCAAACTACAGGAAAAACAATTGACGGAAACAAACTAAACAGGGTCCAAAATACAGCTATATAATACAGCTGTCACTTAACAAAAAATCAGACAACATGCTTTAACCTTAGCGCATCTATGGGCCTTAATGTAAAAATGGAGCGAACGTGCCCCGGTCTCCCCTATGATGCGAGCAAATCTAGATAACGTCAGAGACCTTCATCACGCATGGCTCTACGTTAATAGTAGTGAGAGGTGAGCTTTTTGCTACCCCCATGACCCCCTCACCCCTCCCCCCTCCTCCCCCCCCCTCCCCCCCTCCCCCCCCCCCCCTGTGGTCGTGCTATAGCGCGACCGAAAATTTTGAAATATCGGTTTGAAAATGCCCGCTCACGAGTTAATGAGGTCATTAATTTTTGTCAAAAGTCTTTGTTTCCGTGCTATAGCACGGGGTATAATTAGCATAAATTAGTATGTAAATAGGTATATTCAACAAGGTTATTAATCATTGTGTGTCTTATGTTCTCGTGCTATAGTACGAGTGAATGAAGAAGACATGGGTGGTGGAAGAGGCAATGAAGGTGTTAACTATGTCATTAATCATTGTTTGAAGTCTTCAATCTGCGATCAAGTACTATTATGAATATGTAATAGATGAACAAGTCATTTTGCTTTGATGAAAAAGTAAATCATTTAATCGCTATACATATCGCCATGTAAACTGTATATTCTCGCGTTACAGTACGATTAATCGTCAATGACACGTGTATATAATCAATGTAATCAGGCCATGTGAGATCCTATAAGCTGTGTAATATGTTTGTTTGTTTGTAAAAACCATAGGATATGTATCGAGTAAACCATATTAACGCAAATACAATCATCCATTTTGCAATTTTTTTATTCCTATATCACTACATGAATACCATTACCCGCTACAACATCTATCGTGGTCAAAAAAAAAACTTAGTATCACAAAAATATACACCTTCATATCATATTATTATACATGACAATTTAGACAATGGGTAAAGAGGTCTTGCACGCGGTTTGCATAAAACGCGGGGACTGCCGGCGAGTGCTACGCGGAAAGTGAACAGATTGGAAATTATGAATATAGTTGTCATTGCACATGGTGTTTGGAGACCAATACTCTCGATAGATTCGTGACATGGAGTAATTTCGACATTTGAAATATAAGTAAAATAGACAGTATTCTCCGCATACATCTGTGCCAAGTGACTGCCACACCGCTCTCATGGGTTGTTGAATAAAATATTCCAAGTGTTTAAGGTTCACATAGGCACGAATTGGTTTTCCTAGTGAGTCAAACATCTCAATTTTCCCCGATGACACTAAACTTTAAATGTCACTCGTACGTATACTAATCACCAATTATATATATATATATATATTCATCTACACCAGTGTAACTTTCACCATAATTCAGGATTGGTCATCCATAAATACATCAAATGTAACTTAGTGGATACATAAACATTTAGGATAGATGTATCTTATCCAAACCTTTCGGGTAACATTCAACACAGTCAAAGTACCCCTCCTGATTTTGGTGAGATGACATACAATCAACCAACTCGGTGAGTTCCGGAACACACTTATCATGGATCGTGTTGAGATGGAACTTAAGTAAATTCCACTGCTTTAAATCGAGAGTAATTCCTTTTCGGGTCGGCACGGGCGTATCTTGTGCATCCGGCAACCAGTATTTTCGAATATCTAGAAACTGGCCACGGGGCAGGACCTCGGCCATCACCAAACCTCCAAGATGATATTTCCGTGGATTGGTGGTCTGTTGCAATTCTCGATCTATGGTGTTTGTCAATGTCTGCAACATCTTCCAGCGGGTTGTGATGAGATTGACACCCACTTTTGTAGGGTAATCACGGCCGTTTTCTTGACATACCCACTTTCTAATATCAAAGCGTAAAACGTCTTTGAAATACTGAACAGTTAAATAGACATTCTCTCCGATGCACTCTTGACAGCGTATATCGTGAGTTTGCTCGGAAGTACACTGCGTATTCTCCCATTTTCTTTTCTTGGTCAGCGGGATGAGTGGTAGCCGATTGGAGGGAGCGAAGCCCGCTGTTGTCTTGTAGGAAGTCATGTCGTTGTGGTGAAAAGATGGAGACCGCCCGTACATTATATTCACAAAGTCCCCCTCCGCCTCCTCGTCATCCACCCACTTGGGACGTGTCTGAACATGCTTTGGCGAGGTGTAAAAATAGCATCACGACTGACGTCATACATCGGCGTGGCTTTGTCATCTGTTTAAAGATAGACAGAGAGGGGCGTGGCCAACGGGCTTTGTACGCACGGGTAATCGCTGTAAATGAGCGATCAATCACTTTTTTAATCCCAACAACTCAAGCCCGCGTTATAATAAGACTGAATCGCTTCACTACGTTTTTATAATAATTGGTTCATGCACTACTGTGTGTGAATTGTGTGATTGGTGTTAAAGGTCACAGAAAAGAGCCGTGGATGTTTTAAAACTCATCAAAATGCTACCTTTGTGAAAGAGTGGTGACTTTAAGGACTTGTCTGCGAGCGACAGATGTTTCGTGGTCTTTGTCTTGTTGTGTAGAGTTGCAGCGACAATTATTTATTTTCGGTCGGTTATTTTTTTAAATGCGCGTTTGAATTCACCGGTGGGAGGGCAGTTAGTCGAGCCCGCGAGCGCGCGGGCGCGCTGCACGGTGGGGGCGGGGCTTCGACCGAGACAAATATCGATTTTTGTTTTCCAAGCCCCGCAAAACACAGCACCCCGCTGGCCGTCACGACCTACTGATTTTCAAAAGTAAGGGCGAGCCAGCGAGCCAGAGTCAGCGGAGCGTAATGTGGTTTTTGGCGGGGTATTGGCCGACGGTCTGTGTACGCACAAGTTTGGGAGTGTCGCTGTGATATGAACTTTGTGAAATATCGGAAGGAATAATCACCTTAATTTTAGTTTCGGTTGTAACATTATTCAACTGTCGCCGATGTAATAAGGATGCATCTATAAACGTTCGAACAAACAAGTCGTGGAGACAAGCGCCCGGTTGGCGTCCTTTTGTCGCGAGGGAGAAGAGTTATGACAGTTGTTTGATGAGTCAGTCTATTATTTCGATAGTAATAAGCGGGCTTTATGCTCTTCACCTCAGGTATTATTTATCTGCAAGCCATTAATACGTCGGCCGGAAAGGTCAATGGGTTAACCTCTTCAACAACCGCCTGTGGGCATTTAATTATACCTTCCCCTCCCGAATGGTTAGAATCTCCGTTACATGATCGGCACGCCAATCCGTGGCAGCTGGTTCACTGAAGCTATTTAAATCATGATGGTATAGATGAGTTTGACGAGGCCGACGGGATTTGTACGTATAACTTTGGAGTGTCCCTATGATATGCTCTTTTTGAACTATCGGAGAGAATAATCACCTTAATTATCATTTCGGTTGTAACATTATTCAACTATCGGTCCTTTTGTCGCGAGGGAGAAGAGTTATGACAGTTGTTCGATGAGTCAGTCTATTATTTCGATAGTAATAAGCGGGCTTTATGGCCTTCACCTCAGGTAGTTTTTCATCTGCAAGTCATTAATACGTCGGCCAGAAAGGTCAATCGTTTAACCTCTTCAACAACCGCCTGTGGACATTTAATTATTCCCTTCCGCTCCTAGATGACTAGACAAAGAAAAAACCGTTACACGAACGTCACGCAGCAACAATAATCGCATGCCAGTGGTGATGACTCATTTATATTTTGCTGATGTCTGCAAAACCAAAGTGAGCGCGTCCCCTGCGTTGCGTATTATAAATAGTGGGGATACCCACCGGCTTAACATCATTCGAAATCAGTCATCATGGAGAACGATGCTACCTGCTCGCTGTGTCATCGGTTCTGTGGCAACCGTTATAATCTGGATCAACATATGAAAGCCAAGCATACTGTTTGTGAAAGAGAGAGTTTTAAATGCAAAGAGTGTGGAAAAGAAATGTATAATGGACATAACTTGCGTGTGCACGAAAATACTCACGCTCAACGCAGACCCAAACATACTGTTTGTGAAAGAGAGAGTTTTAAATGCAAAGACTGTGGAAAAGAAATGTATAATGGACATAACTTGCGTGTGCACGAAAATACTCACGCTCAACGCAGACCCAAACATACTGTTTGTGAAAGAGAGAGTTTTAAATGCAAAGACTGTGGAAAAGAAATGTATAATGGACATAACTTGCGTGTGCACGAAAATACTCACGCTCAACGCAGACCCAAACATACTGTTTGTGAAAGAGAGAGTTTTAAATGCAAAGACTGTGGAAAAGAAATGTATAATGGACGTAACTTGCGTGTGCACGAAAATACTCACGCTCAATACAGACCCGAGGTGACATTTCCGTGCTCACAGTGTGGGAAAATAATGTCAAGCGAATACAACTTGCGGGTTCACGAAAATACTCATCGTCATCCCTACCATTGCGGACAGTGTGGTATAGGAGTGAAAACTGCTATTGATCTTCGGGCTCACCAACATCAAGAACATGGAGATCACACTTGTTCACGTTGTAACGTAAAGTTTATGACTGCCCACCATTTAAGAGAACACACATGTCACAAGGAGGGTGAGTCTACCGTACACGCTTGTCAACAAGGCGGTGGATCTACCGCCAAACGACAGAAATCAACCCACATCAAATGTCGTATATGTGGATGTATTTGTGATAATTGGAAAGAATTGTTTGCTCATCGACGTGAGGTACATCAAAGCGGTGCTGGTTTGCAAGACCTTCCTTTTCCGACAGAAGGTGCTCCATGGATAGAAGAAGGTACGATCAATAATTCGTTACATGATGTCTATAATAGACACTCTTCCGTCATATTGGAGCAGCATCGTATGAATCCTGAAAGGATGACCGATACCTTTAATTTTCCTGTTGACCCTGCCCATTTTCACGAACGTGATTTAATGGAACATTTTCGATTGATAATGGAACGTGAGGAGAAGGCTGTAAAGGTCAATGCTGCCGCTGGATTCATTTTACGTCACCGTGAGACTGGAGAACTAAGATATTATTATCCTCATCTAAATAATCAACTTTTTGAAACTCCATTCACGCTCAGTACGCCATCTGATCTCGCTCGTATTCAGCGAGTGGTTCATCGGTTACACTTGTTGGATCTTTTGTTACGAGACCGACCTGATACCAAATGGACTTTGGTTTGCATAACGAACATTCGTTATACTGTAACCAAGATGGCTTACACCATGGGAGCAGCTCTTGAGTTACCAGAATACCTCATCAACAAGCGGAGTATTTTAACGATGACATGCAATGCCAAGACTGGAAAACCATATGAAGATGACAAATGCTTCTTTCGTTGCTTGGCTTATCTTCGTCAAAATTCGATGCGTTCTACTATCGCCTCGACGGATCACTTACTGAAACAATGGTGTGAGTGGCAGCGCCAACACGATCCCGATCACGCTCAAACCCCTGAACAATTCACAGGCATAGACCTCCAAGATCTCCCCGCTTTGGAATCGTTGTTTCATGTAAATATTTACGTTTACGATCTCTCGAAGGAAGATATCGCTACATCTATCTATAGGAGCTGTGGACAGCATGGAATGGATGGACAGCGTAATGATTTATATCTAAACATGCACGATCATCATCTGTCCTACATTACCGATATGAAAGCCTTCGCAAGAAAATTTACATGCGACATGTGTCAACGTCATTTTGATCGGGCGAATAATTTTAAACGTCACCAACGCACATGTACGTCCAAAAGCAAGTATATGTACCCAGGAGGTTACTATAAACCGTCAGAGACTTTGTTTTCACGTCTGGATGAACTCGGCATTTCAGTAAGTGAACGTCAGTTTCCTTGGTTCGCGACATTTGACTTTGAAGCAGTATTGAAGCGATCTGAAAACAATTCACCCAGTGGCAAATTGCATTTTCAGTCCACACATGAAGCCATCTCTGTCGCGGTGGCGTCTAATGTCCCAGGCTATACTGAACCCGTATGTTTTGTAGACAGTCACCCGGATAACTTGGTGGAACGGATGTTTCAATATTTAATCGACATACAAGAGAAAAGCAACGAACTTGCTCGAAAAAAGTGGGACGATGTATTTCAAGAACTATCGCAAATGATGGAAACATATGAGTTGATGCAACCAGATATGGAGAGTGACGATGAAGACATAACAGCAGATGGGGAGGAATCTGAGAGACGTGGCGAGAGCAATCCTTTTATCGCTGCTATAAGTGAAGTCACGGGAAAACTGAATAACTTTTGTCGTCAACTCCCAGTGATCGGCTTCAATTCCGGCAAATACGACTTGAATCTAACTAAACAAACAGCTTTCCTGAATCATATGTTTAACGACGAATATAAGGGTGAAGATATACCAACAACAAATGTTGATGAGGAAGGAGAGGAGAGACCTAAAGGGTTTGTTGTTAAGCGTAATAACGCTTACATGTGCATGTCTAATGACAAATTCCGCTTCCTGGATATGACACAGTTTTTGCCACCAGGAACATCCTATGATAAATTTCTAAATACGTTCGGAACTGAACAAAAGAAGTCATATTTTCCATACGAATGGTTAGATGATTTTAGTAAATTAAGCCACACCTGTCTTCCCGAAGTCGATGCCTTTTATTCAAACTTAAAAGGACGAAATATACTTGGAACTACGCCACAGGAAATAGAAATCAATTACTTATCTTTGCAAGCTGTTTGGGAAGAAGAAGACATGAAAACCATGTCCGACTTTTTACAATGGTATAACAAGTTAGATGTAGGACCATTCGTCGAAGCAGCCGATAAGTTACGACAGATGTTTTGTGCACAAGGAATTGATCCTTATAAGGAATGCATATCAGTTCCCGGCGTTGCGCGACGACTGTTAGACAAATGTGCGCAAGGACTCAACGCATCTTTCGCCATCTTCGGTACACGAGATAAAGATATGTACGACAAGGTTCGCGCAAACCTCTTTGGGGGATTGTCTGTTATCTTCACGAGATACCATGAGGCAGACAAGACCCACATACGCTCAAACCCAGAATTTACTTGTAAAAGTATTTTCGGGTACGACGCAAACGCACTCTATTTGTCATCATTTATGGAAGAATTCCCCGTGGGACCCTTTTACCGCCGGCGCATGGAGGATAATTTCAAGTGTCAACGCTCCACCAGATATCTCAGCATGTTCCGATGGATGGATTGGTTGCAGAGAGTCAACCCTGAACTCCACATTCATCACCAACTGAACCAAGGTCGAGAAGTGAGAGTCGGAAACTATAGACTGGATGGTTTCAACCCGACGGACAATCAAGTGTATGAATTTCACGGTGAGTGCACTCGTGTAAATAGGTTATGGTTATGTGTGGATAGGTTGACTCGGCTAGCTATCTGTACTCAAAAACTTGATGAGTAACGACAAGTTAAAGTACAGTTTTTACTGTGTAACTAAAGATGACGCATCAGTATATTGCGTGTTGCAGGCATTGTAAAATAGAAACTGATGTTAGTTATTATTTTGTTCCTTTCTACAGGCTGTTACTACCACGGACATGACTGCGTGACCTACACTGATGAAGGAAAGGAGACAGAGAGACGAATTCGTTTAAAGAAAACGGAAAAACGCACCCGAATGCTAAGAAAGTTAGGTTATGAAGTTGTTGAAAAGTGGGAGTGTGACTTTCAGAAAGAGATAAAGCAGTCTGAAAGGTTACGTGCTTTTGTCGCCGAAACTCATCCCCCATTTACAAAACAACACGGAGATGGTGTGGTGACAACAGAGACTTTGTTGGCGGGTGTACGAGACCAGACTTTCTTCGGGTTCATGGAGGTGGATATTGAAGTACCCTCAACATGGACAGATCCCTCCATGAAGATCAAGGCGGGGGGAATGAGTCCTAAGACGTATTTTTCAGAGTTTCCACCATTAATATGTACAAGTAATATTGAATTCGAGCACTGGGGGCAACACACTCTCTTTGTGTTCGGGAAGAAGAACATCTTGTAAACTCTTCTCGGATAGTGCAAAATATAGACTGTCTGTGTCCGTCTCTAACAGTTCAAATTTTCTATAATCTACTCTAACTCGTAGAAAGTCAAAATAAAACTGCAACATTCGCTTCTTAGCGTTTTGTAGAACAAAACATGGCGTTTTGAATGGGTAAATCCATGG